>APFE030355903.1:151829-228740 GCA_000404065.3 Pinus taeda
ATTGTGCAGAGGAAGATTTCAATTTGTGGATCAACTCACTTACCGCTTAAGGCTTTTATTGCTAATATACTAGTATTAAATAATGCAAATTTGTTCAATAACATTGTCTATATTTTGAGTATTATTTAGTTGATTATATATTTTAGCATTAAAAATACATACTTGATGCTTATATTATTAATAATATTTTAATCAACTAATACATATGTTCATATTTCCAAATATGTTTTGAATAAGGCACATGACTTTCAATGTGTGGATCACTGCACTTGGCACTAAAGACTTCTATTGCTAATATTTTAGTATTAAACAATGAATATTTGTTGTTCACAATAACACTGAAGCAACTGGAAAACTTATATGATATTGTTGTTAATATTTAAGCACTAAATAATTAAGTAGGTTCTGCATTTGGTCCACATTTATCTGTGAGCCCATGCATGTTCCACACAACGTCCTTCACACGTTCTTTATGTACAAACGTATATGAAATTATTGCTAATATTTCAATTGTAAATAGTTTTTATTTTCGAATATATCTTTGTCTAGGCTTATATGCGGAAGTGCTCTTTGTACAGATATTTTTGTTGAAATGTGGCAACAAGAATATTCCAATTTGAATTTGTCCTTGAATTAAAATTCAAATTTAGTCTCGCGAGCTGCTTGAAAAGTAATTAATTAATTCATCTTGAGTTAATTAGTTGGAGAAATTCAAGCTAGAAGTCTTTGTGAAGTCATGCAACAGTTATCACTTAAACTAACGAGATTATCCCTTGATTAAGGAGACAAGAGTGAGTTCTATTTGAGTTGTAATTAGTTAGCTCAGTTAATTTAGTTAAGTCTAGTTAAATTAGTTCCAAACAATTTGACGAACTGATTTTGAGTTCAGTTAGTAAATGCATGCATGCATCAAACTAGTGTACTCCAGATAACTGAATATTCTCTCATCGATAACTCATGCATGTGAGTTCAGAGAAAGGCCCAGTTGAGATTAAAGACAAGGACAATGTACTATTAGTTGCAAGAACTTTCCTATAAGAAAATCTCTTGCATGCAAAAGGAACTCATTCCTTGAGATTTGTGCAGTTTTATAGGCTGTTGGAGCAGTGTGTGAGATTAGCATCGCACAAGGTTACAGTTGGATCACCCAAGGAAAACTGCGCAAGGAAATAGGAGCTTGGAGGGTAGAGGAGAAGGCATATGAGCAGTCTATTTTGTCTATGAGCAGTAGTGGGGGATTGTAGTGAGAGATGGATAGCTGTGAGAGCTAAAGCTGTGTGTAATCCTGATATATCTCCACTTGTATGATAATATAGATAGCGGGGTTTTTAGCTGAGTCTTTCCCCTAAATATTTTGTGTGTTTCATGTGCATTAATTCTTCTTCTTATGGTTATATCTATTCAGCTTGATATTGCTCAAATATTTTAATATTCTTCTAATTGATTGTAGAAGTAGATTAAAGTATTTTTCTTTAGCTATATTGCAATATTAGGTTAATCTACAATCAAAATTTCTACATGGTATCAGAGCTGAGTTTATCGAAGCTGTGAATAGTATACAGAGAAGAGAATTCAAAGTTTGAAGTTCGGGGTTGCAGGTGCAAATCAAATTCTTATCATATTTCAAGGTTGGCCAACGGCATTCAATGGCTTGAGACTCGAGTATGCCTTGGACGGCAGCTCGAATTACATACCATGGAAAGATCACATGGAGGTTGTATTAGAAGACAATGGCTTGAAGGATTTTATTGATCAAGAAATCCCAAATCTAGGTTCAACTAATGCACAAGAGTTGGCTAAATGGAAGAAGTGTATGGCGAGGGCAAGATGGATCGTCCTTGAGGGAGTTTGAGACCATATTGTCTCGAGTCTCTATGCGAAGGATACTCCATATTCAATGTGGAAGACATTGAAGTACCTCTACTAGAACAATAGTGACCAGAGGAAATTGGCGCTCAAGGATAAGCTTCGAAGAATTAAGATGGAGAACTGCAATACTATTTCCAAATATTTGAACAAGCTCACCACTTGCAAAGATGAGCTTAGCAGTGTGGGAATAACTACTGCCGATGATGATATGGTGAGCCTCACTCTCCTTGGACTTCCAAAGAGTTGGAATAGCTAGCAGGACTCTCTGAATGGAAGGGAGAAACTGCCAAATTGGGAACGACTATGGTCGGATCTCATGCAGGAGGATATTAGGAGGATCACTCAAGATGGTTCTTCATCCAAGGATGATGATGAATAAAATCTTTCCTTAGCAAGTAAGGCAAGGAAAGAGAAGGTGAAGGCATCCCATTACAAATCTAATTCTTCTCATGGAGGGAAGAAGATTGACAAATCTAAAGTGAGATGCTTTAATTGTCATGAGATGGGCCATTATGCAACTAATTTCCCATTGAAGAAATCCAAGAAGAGATCCTCGAAAGGATAAGAAGGTGAGGCATTAGCCTCTTAGTTTGAATCGGTTTTTACCCTCATCGCATGTGTGGTTTCATCTATGGTGGGTTATGTTTGGTATCTTGATAGTGGAGACTCATTCCACATGATCGACGATAAAGTTTATTCAGTACCTTGGAGGAGAAAGACCTCAATATGTGCAGAGATATGGGTGATGACAGAAAGTACAGTGTTTCAGGAGTGGGAACGATTGATTTTAAGAGGGAGCATGAATCTCCTCTCACCTTGACAAATGTGAAGTATGTTCCTGGACTAAAGAAGAACTTTGTATCAGTCACAATGTTGGAGGAAAAAGGCTATAATGTTGTGTTCAGTAAAGGAAAGGCGTTCCTGAGACACATATCCATGGGTCAGACGAAGAGGATTGGGATTCGAGTGAAGAATCTCTATAAACTAGAGGTGGATGATTGTGCTGCATTGAGTTCGAAAGCAAAATTGGGGCAAAGCCAAGACATTGGCTAGTTATGGCACAGGAAGTTGGGCCATTTGCATCATGGGCCTTGAAGATAATGCAACAGATCTCTATTGGACTTCCCAAAGGTAAACTTGAGCAAGTGGACACATGCAAAGGTTATACCTTGGGAAGGTATGCAAGTCTTCCTTTCATGATCGAGATAGTTGAGCTGAAGCAATCTTAGAGCAAGTTCATATTGATTTGTGTGGACCATTCTTAACAGCATCCACCGTGAAGAAAAGGTATTATGTGATTTTCGTTGATGATTTTTCTCATAAATGCTGGATTTATTTCATGCAGAAGAAGGATCAAACCTTCTCAAAGTTTTGTGAGTTCAATGCTTTGGTTGAGAAAAAGTCAGGGAAGAAGATCAAGGCCTTGAGAAGTGACAATGGTTGACGGTTTGTCTCTCAAGATTTTAAGGATTTCTGTGTAGCGGAAGGAATTAAATGGTAGTTGACGACACCTCATAACCCACAGTAGAATGGGGTGGCCGAGAGGAAGAATAGAATGATTGTGGGGGAAGCTCGGGCGATGTTGCATGACCAAGGTCTACCATTTCGTTTGTGGGCTGAGGCATGCAACACAATAGTCTATTTCCATAATAGAAGCCCATGTCACATACTTGGGATGAAGACACCAGAGGAAGCTTTCTCCCGGAAGAGACCAGGTGTGGGTCACTTTAGGTTCTTTGTCTCATCGGTATATTTCCATGTGACCAAGGATGCCCGGAAGAAACTTGAGCCAACATCAGAGTTGGGGATACTTGTGGGGTACACTGATACACCCAAAAACTATTGGGTGTACTTTCCTACCATTCAAAAGACTGTGGTTTGCAGAGATCTCA
Source organism: Pinus taeda (assembly GCA_000404065.3). NCBI lineage: Eukaryota > Viridiplantae > Streptophyta > Pinopsida > Pinales > Pinaceae > Pinus > Pinus taeda. The sequence goes on from APFE030355903.1 coordinate 155,591, forward strand.
AGTTTGATGAGTAGAGGGCCATGTGAGTTCCCCTTGAGAGGGAGCTCCAACTACAAGCTATGTAGGAGGAACTATTGGTTCCTAAGGAGGAGGAGCTTCAAACTGATGTGGAGCAGCCAGATATATAGGAGTGGAGACATTTACTCAAGTAGAGTCTTCCAGAGAGGAATAGAAGCGCACAAGAGAAGTTGAAAGATTATTGTCGGATGTGAGAGAGAATGTGGGAGAACCATCTTCTTAGCATAGATAGAGAAGGTCACCTAATAGGTACACTAGATACATGGCCCTTGTTGGGGAATGTGTTGAGATCAAGCCATATTCCTTTGCAGAAGCATTGTAGCAGCCGATTTGGGTTGATGATATGGTGGAGGAGTATGACTCCATAGTTCAGAACAGTGTTTGGGATGTGGTTCCAAGACCAGAGAATAAGTCAGTGGTGAGCTCCTATTGGCTTTAAAAGGTAAAGTGAGCTGCTAATGGTACTGTGGAGAAACATAAGTCAATATTTATTACCCGTGGTTTCTCACAAGTTGAGGGGATCAACTATGATGAGACGCTTTCTCCTGTAGCAAGCTACTCATCTATCAAATCATTGTTGGCACTATCAGCACGGATGGGTTGGAAGATCCATCAGATGGATGTGAAGACTACATTCCTCAATGGCAATATTGAGGAAGAGGTGTACATAGAGCAACCAGAAGGTTTTGAGACCTCTGATTGTGAGTCGTATGTGTCCCAACTCAAGAGAGCTTTGTAGGGGCTAAAGCAAGCACCTCGTGCTTGGCACACTAGGATCGACAACTAATTCACCAGGTTGGGCTTCACAAAGAGTGAAGGGGATGTGAACCTATACCACATCATGGTAAAAGGTAAGGAGTTGACCATTGTACTCTATGTTGATGATCTCATATTGACAGGTGATGATCACTTGATCATGTCTTGCAAGGAGGACCCTGCAAGAGAATTTGAGATGAAAGACATGGGTCTCATGCACTACTTCCTTAGCATGGAAGTGTGGTAGAAGGATGGGGAGTTGTTTATGTCTCAAGGAAAGTATGCCAATGAGATACTCATCACGTTCCACATGGACATGTGCAAGCCCATGAAGACTTCTCTAGCGAGTAATTGGGGGAAGGAGGATGCTAATTTAGAAGAAGTAGTAGAAGCTACTGTGTACATGCATCTTGTGGGTTCACTGATTTACTTAGTGAACACACAAACAAACTTTTGTTATGCGGTGAACTAGTTGATTCAAGCTATGGTTCAGCCTACCAAGATGTTTTGGAAGCAAGCTAAGCATGTTTTGAGATACCTCAGAGGAACATCTCAATATGGATTATGGTATAGACTCATAGAGAGAGTGAATCTACAGGGCTTCACTGATGCAAATTGGGCAGGGAGTGCATCATATCAGAAGATCACATCAGGAGGAATTTTAAACCTTGGGTTAGCTATAGTTTCTTGTTACAATAGGAAACATAGGTTGATTGCACTCAATTCGGCAAAGGTTGAATACATGGCTGCAAGTCAAGCAGTATGTGAGGCCATCTAGATGCGGAAAATTCTAGTTGGTTTGTTTGATCAGAGGATGGATCCAACTGTGATCTATTGTGATAATCGGAGTTGTATCAAACTCTTTGAGAATCCATTATTTCATGATCAGTTCAAGCACATCGACATCTAGTATCATCATCTCATAGACTGTGTGGCGAAGAGGATCATGTTGTTGTAGTATATTTTGACTGAGGAGCAAGATGATGACATTTTGACTAAGGCATTGTCAAAGTGTAAATTCGAGTTCTTTAGAGACAAGATTGGGGTGGTAGATAATCCCTTTCTTGTTGAGAGGGAGTGTTGAAATGTGGCAACAAGAATATTCCAATTTTAATTTGTCCTTGAATTAAAAGTGAGAATTAAAATTCGAATTTAGTCTCACCAGCTGCTTGAAAAATAATTAATTAATTCATCTTGAGTTAATTAGTTGGAGAAATTCAAGCTAGAATTCTTTGTGAAGTCATACAACAGTTATCCATTAAATTAAGGAGATTATCCATTGATTAAGGAGATAAGAGTGAGTTGTATTTGAGTTGTAATTATTTAGCTCAGTTAACTGAGTTAATTCCAATTAAATTAGTTCCAAACAGTTTGAGGAACTAATTGTGAGTTCAGTTAGTTAATGCATGCATGCATCAAACTAGTGTACTCCAGATTACTGAAGATTATCTCATTGATAACTCATGCATGTTATTTTAGAGAAAGACCCAGTTGAGATTAAACACAAGGACAGTGTACTATTAGTTGCAAGAATTTTCTTATAAGAAAATCTCTTTCATGCAGAAGGAACTCATTCCTTGATATTTGTATAGTTTTACAGTGTGTTGGAGCAGTGTGTGAGATTAGTGTCACACAAGGTTACAGTTGGATCACCTAGGGAAAATTGCGCAAGGAAATAGCAGCCTGGATGGCAGAGGAGAAGGCATATGAGTAGTTTATTCTGTCTATGAGAAATAGTGAGGGATTGTACAGAGAGTTGGATAGTTGTGAGAGCTAAAGTTGTGAAAGCTAAAGTTGTGTGTAATCCTAATATATTTCCACTTGTATGATAATACAAATAGCGAGGTTTTTAACTCAGGCTTTCCCCTGAGTATTTTCTATGTTTCATGTGCATTGATTCTTCTTCTTATGGTTATATGTGTTCCACTTGATATTGCTCAAATATTTTAAGCTTCCACTAATTGATTGTAGAATTAGATTAGAGATCTGGATTGAGGAGCTCTCATGGCGACCGTTAGGGTTTAGGAGATGAACTAGGGTTCCGCCTTGGTAGCATCTGTTACAGGCTTGGAGAACCACAAATCTCGACTGGAAGCATTGTTTCGAAAGGGGCGATTGCTGTTGGACTGGATGGGTGCAGAGGGGTCCAGTGGGACCCCTACTTTCAAGCAGGTTATCCTGTAGAAACGATATCAGAACATGAAAGAAGGAGTCAGAATTGAGGGTCAGAACAGCTCATTGCTGAACAACAGAGACAAAAAGGAGAAGACACCAATGATGTCTGACAAGACTGTTTTTTCTGCAGAAGTCAGGTACACAAAGGAGCAGAATAGGGGAAGCAATCAAGACAAAACCACTGCAAATTTTCAGCCCTCAGGAAAGGAGGAAGCTGAACCGCAAGCAGACAAAGTGCAAAATGATGAAAGCAAGAACCAACCGAAGAAGGAGGGAGAGTCCAGTGCGCTCCCCAACAGACACCAGGTCACTAGCAGTGCTTGTAAGCCAAAGAAAATAGACAGTCTACGGGTGACAATCTCTGACCTAGAAATCCAGACCTATAGGGAGCACATGGCTGAACATGCCATCATCTACAAATTCATGGGTATCTGGCCAACTGAGAGGACTCTCTGCCAATGGATAAGGAAGTTGTGGAAACCAAAAGGAGATGTGCAGTTACATCTAGGAGCAAGAAGGTTCTTCACTGTTGTCTTTACTAGTCTTGAAGACAAAGACAAGGTTTTCTAGGGTGGCTCGTATTTCCTAGCTTCAGCAGGCTTATATATGAGACCCTGGCAGCCGAACTTCGTCCCGGAAAAGGAATCTTTCACTCAAGTCCCGGTCTGGATAAGACTCTTCTCTCTCCCGATAGATTACTGGGGGTTGACTGCCTTAAAGCAAATAGGGGATAAGCTAGGAACATTTGTCAAAGCATCGGAAGCAACCTTGCAGAAAAGATACACTTCATATGCAAGAATCTGTGTCGAGATGGATGTATTAGGAGCACTTCATGAAGGGGTATGGCTGGAGTACAGGGATGAAGAATATTTTCAAGCGTTAGATTATTAACAAATACCCTTCAGGTGTCAGAAATGTCATGAGCATGGACATCTGATGAGGGACTGTCCTTTGAACAAAAAGGAAGCAGAAGAAGACAAAACCCAGAACAACAAAGACAAAAACAACTATATCAAACCAAAGTACAGGCAGAGGGCAAACAGAAGAAGGAATAATAGAGGAGACACAAGGAAAAACCTCTTCAGTAATCCTTTTGAGTACCTGGACCTGAAGACTAACTTGGAGGAAAAAAAGAACTCCACAGATAAGGAGGCAGAGCAAGAAGGATAGGAACAACCCCTAGTGGAAGGTAAAGAAACAGGAAATCCTAGCGATGAAGTCCAAATGCAGGATAGAACAGAGGAGTCAGACGATGAAACAGAGATGTTAACCAGTGAAGCGAGAAGTGAGGATCAGGAGCTAGAAGAAACACTAGCAATGGAAGGTTTAGACCTAACAACACTTGTGGACAGATGGAAAGCCAACAGGATTGAAGCAGTACCGGAGGAAGAGATAAGGAAGGTCAAGGACCTCTTCATAGCACGGCAGAAGGCAACCATAGAGAAACAAAAGCACAAACTAGGCATCATCAAAGGAGGTAACCTTCAACACAAAACATCACTAGGCAAAACCTCTGGTTCAGTAAACAAATGCCGCAGAGGCCGCAAATCAAATGGAGAACACCTGCAGGAGCTGGGGGAGATCTTGATCAATGCAGGTCAGATAAAGTAGTTAAGTGAGTATCTGTCCTTCCTAAAAACTAGTTAATTATGAAGATTGTGTCCTGGAACGCAAGAGGGATGAATAGCTAAAATAAACAAAGGCTACTAAAGAGGCAGATGGAAAAAAATAATCCAGATATGTTGTTTTTACAAGAAACAAAGTGCAACAAAGTTCTCATAGAAAAGCTACGAATCAAATTAGGAAGAAACTTTGAAGTCCTAGAGATAGAAAGCAAAGGACGCGAAGGAGGCTTAGCTACCTTTTGGGACACCAGAAGATATCAAGTCGTCGCAGCTGAAGCCAACAAGAACTACTTGGCCATGGAGGTGCAACCTACAGGTAACTCTTCCTCTTTCCTTTGCATCAATATCTACAGTCCTCAGAGGTTAGAAGATAAACTTGTCTTCCTGGAATCCTTAAAAAAATTCATGGATAGACACCCTAATGCAAACTTCATTCTGGGAGGGGACTTCAACATGATCATGTCCCTCCTGGAGAAAAAAGGAGGGCTCCGGAAGCTCAATAGGGATGGAGAGCAGTTTAAAGACTTTATTGATAATGCAAGATTAGTAGATGTTTACCCCAAACATGGTAAGTTCACCTGGAACAACAGAAGGGGGGGTGAAAGGCTGATTTCCTCAAGACTGGACCGCTTTCTAGTTTCGGAGAACTTATTATTAGATGGAAAGGTCGTTGAGTCAAACATCCTTCCTAGTGGAGGATCGGACCACTGGCCGATCTCTCTCATAGTCGAGATTCCAGGAACCCCCAGGAACAAACCCTTCAGATTCGAAAAGTTTTGGATCGAACACCCTAATTTCCTCACCATGGTGGAAAAGTGGTGGTCAGAACCTTTAGATGAAGAAGTTTCTAAAATGTTCAATCTGCAAAAAAAACTAAAAAATATCAAATTGAAATTAAAGGACTGGAACAAAACTGTTTTTGGAAATATATTTCAGGGAAAAGCAATCATTGAACAAAAATTGGAACAAATTCACAAGGACGGGGTGGCAGGCTGCAGAGATGAGGAATCTTGCGCACAAGAGAAAGAGCTCACTCAACAATGGCACAATAGATGCCAGCGGGAAGAGTCATTATGGAAACAGAAATCTTGTATTCTGTGGCTAAAGGAAGGTGAGCAAAATACTAAGTTTTTCCACAGATCGGCCATGGATTACAGAAGTGCCAATAAAATTCTGGAACTGAAGAATAGTGAAGGTGAAATCCTCAGAAACCATAATGATATATCAGCCTTACTTTCAAATCACTTTAGCAATATAGCGCGAGAACCGGAGCTCAACAGGGAGGTGGCCATTCAAGAAATAACCAATGCCATTCCCAACTCAATTACAGAGGAGCAGAACTAGGCCCTAAGAAAAACTATCACTATGGAAGAGGTCAAGGAAGCAGTCAGGAACGTGCCTAATGACAAAGCGCCGGGACCGGATGGATTCACCATCAACTTCTACAAAGCCTGCTGGAGAATTGTCAAGCACGACATTTGGGAGATTGTGGAAGACTCAAGAAGATCTAAAACTATCCTTAAATCTCTCAACTCAACCTTCATTGCTCTTGTTCCCAAAGTAGAGGAGGCCAACACTCCGGAAAAGTTCAGACCAATAGCCCTCTGCAATGTCATATACAAGATCATATCAAAAGTAATTGCCAAGAGGTTGAAGATGATCCTCTCGGGCATCATTTCGTAAGAACAGTCAGGCTACATGGAAGGAAGGAAGATTCTAGACAACATTTTGCTAGCCCAGGTGATGATTCACTCTCTTCAGTCAAGGAAAGAAGCTGGAATGCTAATGCAATTAGACCTATCCAAAGCTTATGACAAGGTAAGTTGGACTTACCTGGAAGCAATTTTAGATGCTTTTGGTTTCAGCAAGCCATGGATCAAATGGATCTTAGCGCTTATTAAATCTCCGAGATACTCTATTCTGGTGAATGGGACTCCTTCCATGCCCTTCAGCCCCTCAAGAGGCATAAGACAAGGGGACCCTTTATCCCCTTTTTTGTTTGTCATTCTAATGGAAGGCCTAAGCAGATGGCCAAATCAAAGGTTTACAGCCTATCAGATCTTGTCCTGCTACCATGCATCAACAATTTGTGGATGACACCATGCTACATGGCACCCCTACAGTGAAAGAAGCCATAGAGTACAGAGATATTCTCCATCTCTTTAGCAGAGCCTCGGGTATGGAGATAAACTTCTCCAAATCAACCATTTGCTTCTTCAACAATCATCAGGCTGTCCAATCTCATCTCTCCAGACTGCTGGGGTTTAAAATTGGCTCCTTACCTTCCAGATATGTAGGAGCCCCCCTCACCCTTAAACCATGGCAAAAGGCTCATTGGGGGAAAGTCTTGGCCAACATGGAAAGGAGATGCAAACATTGGACTAACAGAGCCCTGAATTTTGCAGGCAGATTAGTTCTTACGAAAGCAATCTTGCAGGCCATCCCCCAGTACATGCTCTCAATCCTACCGGCTCCGAAGGGCATCTTAGATCAAATAAGAAGTATCCAGCATTCTTTCCTATGGAGTGGAAATAGTGAGAAGAGGAACTGGTCATTGGTGGCCTGGAAGAAACTTTGTAGACCAAAGAACAGAGGAGGCCTGAACTTGGTTGATCCCTTAGTAGTTAACAAAGTTTGCGGAGCCAAAATTTGGTGGAAGTGGATCTCAAAAATGACCCTTCCATGGGCCACTCTTTGGAAGGAGAATTACAGGCCGACTGGTTGCAATCTTGATCTTATAAGAATGCAGGAAACCCGCAATGGATCTCTTATATGGAATCATGCTCAAGCCCACAGAAGCATTGTCCAGGATCACAGCTTCTGGGAAATTAGGAATGGAACACAAGCTCTCTTCTGGGAGGATGCCTGGCAGTAATCCCCAAAATTAGACACCCCTACCCTCCAACCTTTAAAGCTAATAAACCAAACAGAGGGCCATAGCAGAGTCAACCATTATTGGAACCCATCTAGTGAAGACCCGGAGTGGAGAGAATGGAAATTTTTTAACCCGGACCACAACGAAGTGCCACAAGATGCCATCGAAGTTTTAAACCAACAAATTCTCAAAAGAAAGATTAGAATAGTTGTTGAAAATTACAAGCTCAGATGGGGACCGAAAGGTAATGGGGAGTCCTCTCTTAAAGAAGCAAGGAGCATCATAGAAAGAGAAGAACAGCCCGACACTGTGCCATGGGCCGATAAAGTCTAGGATAATTTTCAATGGCCGAAAATAAGAACTTTTCAATGGCTTCGTATGCAGAGGAAGACTCTAACTTGGGAGAACCTTCTGAGAAAAGGATTTCAGGGGCCGTCGAGATACCCTCTGTGCCTACAGGAGGAGGAAACGATGAATCACCTTTTCAACTCCTGTGAGTGGGCGTCCCAGCTATGGCTTTGGATGGAAGCAATAATGGAAGATTCGGATCGGAACAGGGACTCCATTCAGGATTCTATATCCAACTGGAGAAGGAATTTTTCTAGGATTAACAGAGTGGACAGCATATGGAAATGCACCCCGGGATTCATTACTTGGACAATATGGAAAGAAAGGAATCGACTAATCTTCACAAAAGAGATCCGTAACATTGAATGCGCAAAAGAATCCATAATAATCAATATCAAACAGCTGGTACAGGCAAAATGAAAAATTGATTCAAATGATAAACCTACGGGAAAGGACTTACGCATTTTAAAGAAATTTCAACTGGAAGCCTCCAGCAATTGTCCCTCTGGGGGAAACAGAGCCCACCCCTCTTCACAACTTCACAGTTGGCAACAGCCACCGAAAAACTGCCTCAAACTGAATTTTGATGGAGCTTCGAGGGGTAACCCAGGTATAGCAGGAATCGGAGGTGCCATCATAAATCAAAAAGGAGATATTATCCACATTTTTTGCAGGTCATTGGGGGAATGCACGAACAATGAAGCAGAATTCACAGCGCTGGAGCAAGGCCTAAAGATTCTCAGGTCCCTCAGACAAGGAAATTTCATAGTAGAAGGGGACTCTTATTTGGCAATCTCTGCGGTAAAGCGCCTTCAAGTAGGAACACACACCAGTAAAGTAACCAAAAATTGGAGACTGGCGAAGGCCACTGAGAGTATAGCGGAATTGTTAGCAGATCTGAGAGGCATTCTTTTCCAATCAGTTAGAAGAAAGGCAAATGGTCTGGCCGACTTCTTGGCAAACTACGGTGCTGACACACTGCACCTCATCACGAACAGCTGTTGGCAGGACGTGAACTGCCCAATCCTTAAGTTGACATGTGCACAGCTGGCAGAAAAGGACACTATCCAAGCCGACTCATCCTAAGGGGTGACGGCTCCAAAGTCAGGCACCAGAATGGGGAGATTATCGGCATTAGCAATAATCATAACCACAGCAATGGAATGACAGGACGACTAGGACAGGGGATTTCCTGGCGGCAGCATGCCAACACGAAGATCGATCATCACAGATCAATTTATAGAACCAACTGCATCAGCAATGGCCAAATCGTAACATTTGGCAGGAATTCGCATGGCAAGGCACCTAAAGTATTTATGTCAACCCATAAAGAAGTAGAAGGGATCGAAGCTCAGAACAGGAGGAACCGTCAGGCTGAAAAACAGAGCACACCCGCCACATCCAATAACCGTAACGATCGATCTACCGTGCAACACACTTGGCATAGAGATAATCAAGTCATGAGTAGCCACTCCCTCCATGATTTAGCCTGCAACGGCCTCGCCTGTGCGAACCTAACTCCTATTTATGGCATCTGTACCCCAAGCTTGAGCAGGACAAAGGCCATCCTCAAGCGATTTCAAAATCGGAGAAGCTATAAAGTAAGATATCTCGACCTTGTTTTGGCCATAACCTATCCAGAAAGGGTAAAGAACAAGTCTGTTAGCGATAATTGCTGTAGAGGGAGAAGGTATAGAGGGATAATCATGGACGCGGGTAGTAGTCACGGCGCTGCAGCTAATCAGGACCTCTCTAAAGCGCAAAGAGGGTATGAAACCCGAGCTACTGCCAAGCACAAGCGCAAGGTGGCGGAACTGGAAGCCAAGGTCGAGCAGGAAGAGAAAGGACGCACGGAGGAGGAAGTTGCTGCGGAGGTAGACTGGTTGAAAGATCCAGGCACCCCTTCTAAGAGGGCCACTCAGTTTGTGAGGACCAAAGCGGAGAGTTGGCGCACAAAAACGCTCATTGCCAAAGCGCTGGAGTCAGTTGATAAGGAGAGGCCAAAAATTATCACCGAAGTGAACCTAATGGAAGCACAGATGGCCAAGATCCTCGATTACAACAATTCGCTGGACAGCTGCATTACCAAGGTGCAGGATGCCATTCATATCGTCGACCGCAAGCTTACTCTGTTAATCAAGCTGCTGAAAGATACTATCAACAATGGCCCTGGGACCCCTCAGCCCACAACAGTGACTGTGCAGGGTGAAAATTCGATGGCTGCAATGCAAGCTAGGGTGAAAACCCATGTAGAACAGATGGGCCTGGACACCATCGGTCAGATGGACAAGTTCATCTAATCTTCGCCCCTGTTCTTCTGCTCTTTTTGACCCCTTCTATGTGTTCTCGGCTCCCTTTGGCCTTTTCTGGGTACACCTATGTCAATGTCTCGGTCTGTTATGTCTCGGCAATCTCGAAGTTTAAGAATAAGATCAGCCAAAGCCGCCCTGCGTGGTGTGCTTCAGGCAATTTAGTTATGGTAGCAAGCTCTTCCCTGCTCTTGATCTGCCACGGCAGATGTTTTGTACACTATTTTGTTATTTAATATAATACTCTGACTTACACAAAAAAAAAAGATTGTAGAAGTAGATTAAAGTATTTTGCTTTAGTTATATTGCATTATCAAATTAATATACAATCAGAATTTCTACATTTTGTGCTTTGCACTAACTACTAATATTATGAACTAACTTCTAATATTATTTGTCACATTTTAATTATAATTAGTGCACATCAGTAGGAAATTGAGTAAAATGTAGGTCATCTAGTAACCTCGGAATAATAAAGACACATTCGTATATCTTCAACTGCATAAAATTTGTACTAAATATTTTTATTGCTAATATTATTAATAATAATTTAGTTATAGATAATGCATATCCATGATCAATTAACTAAAAGTTGTATACAATGCACACAAAGTTGTGAACAAAACTGCATTTCACTAAGCATAGGTTCTATTTGTGCGGAGGATGTTCAATGTATGTAGAAAGTTTTTTTTGTATGTTACTCTCTTTTATGGCTAATATTATTGGTATTTTTTTAGAAATAAGTAATGCATATCTTGTACATAACTCCGCACTTTGCAGTAAAAGATTTTATTGCTAATATCATTTCTATCTTTTTAGATATAAATAACGCATATCTTTGTATTATACTTTTGTTTTATATTAGCTATAAGTAAAGTGTTCGTTGTGTGCTATATTTGTTGTTGGAAAATTCATTTTTTGTATAATTGAACAGATTCACAGTCCACACTCAAACAATTTAATCAAATCTTAAGTCAAATGGATTGTAGTTAGTAATAATGTTCATTTTTATTTTAATCAATAATGCAGTATGAGATATATAAAAAAGTTTCAAAGAATGTCTTTGAATACAAATAAGAAATTTTATCATAAAATCAATATAGTCAAGTAGTTTTGAATTCAAAATAGTTCTTGTAGTTCAATTTGTAAATAGTGACTAGTTCACAATCTCTTTAGATTAAATAAATGGGCATTAAAAACAATTTTTCGCAACAGAATGAGAATCAATTTATTTAATTTATATCTATGACTTTACATTTATAGTTTTTTAAGTAGACTATTCCTTATGTAGATATTTTACTATGTGTGCAGGAAGTAGGAGAGGGAGGGGTTTTGTATAACCATGATGGAGAAATAGAGATGATATTTGGATGTGGACTAGGAATTTCATCAAACAATCAAATTGAATCCTTAGTCCTATGTAAAGGGATAAATATTTCCTCTTTAAAGGGATTTAACCACATAAGTTTGATTCGAGACTCAATAGTTGTCATTCAAAGTTGTATGAAAATAAAATGTCAAAATGAAGTAAATTTTCCCCCAATATTCCTCCATGTTAGGATGGTTATAAATAAATTTGATTCCTATGATATATATCATGTTAAAAGGGAAATTAACAAGCCTTTTGATGAGCAAGAAAACAATGGCACCAATTTAGAACAAGGGATAATGTTCTTGGATCAAGGCGATCCAACCATATATTATATTCTATGAAAGCTAAAAACCATAGTTTAAAGCCTCTCATGGCATTGATAGCACTTGAATTAATCTATGATAAGCAATTATCTGACCTTATTAAATTCATTACACCTTAGGAACATATCAGGTGCCATTAATTGTCATAAGGATAACCTCAACTAGAAGTGACAAAGGATTAAGGTCATGAAAAATAACAAGTGGAGCTAAATTGAATTGGAATTTAATCATCGCTTCAAAGGAAGGGAAGCTAGTACTTTTACTAAGCATAGGAAGTTAATATAAGGTAGAATTAAGGTTGGAATTGTGGCATTGAGAATGGATTTTTGAGTCGGGTATGCTCAGATTCGAGATGTTTGAAATCAATATGAAAGGATGTTCACAACATATGGCAATGAACAAAACAGATATATTAGGAGCTTTATACAACATCTAAGCTTAAAGGTGATTTAAGTTCATGGTTGGATTGTTTACAAAATGGCTTTGTCCAACAAAAATGGAAATAATTCCCCCTCATAGGAACAAATGGCCCTGCTGAAGGAGGATATTGTGGTGCTAAAAGCTAAGACAAGGGAGAAAATATCGCTCGTACTTTTCAGTGGTGACTAGTCACATTACAGGAATTTGGGAGGATGTCAAGCATCTCCAGCATTGAGTGGACCATTTAATGACTAAGCTGATTTATTTGAATCTCAAAGTTGATAGCATGGAATTCATGGTGGAATTATCTATGGTGGGAGTTTTAAGGAAGTCTTTGGGATCAAATATGCATCCTCATTTGGAGTTTAGCCCATCATAGATGTGGATGAAATGCAAATATGGAAAGTGACATTCCCCACTCAAGAGGTTATAAAACAAGTGGCACCTAAAGAAATTCCTCACAAGGAGCTGGAGAGAAGCATGTAGAAATATGTATAATAACTATTTTCTAAATGTTTTATCGTTTTTTAAAATCAACAGCGTAATTTGGTAAACCTATAGGATAAATGTAGTAAGAATGATAGCAATAAACGTGCAAGGTAGCTATAGGTGTTACAGGTCATTTTTTTGCATCCAAACAAATTCCCTTGAACACATATCTATTATAGTCCATTGACACTTTGCAATCATCCCCTATAAAGAAAAAGGCATTGCCTTTCTAGAAGTTACAAGAATTGTGGATTACATTAGCTAAAAACCTTAATTTTTTGGGTCATCACACTTACCTTTAGTATAAGTTGTAATGACATAGGTTGGACATATGGAAATTGTGTTAGATAGCATAGGTTCCTTTCCCCAAAAGTCTGATGATAGCTAGAAATGAGTAAAAATAAAAGTTTAATTTCAAATTTTCTCTCTCTAGAAGCTTCAGAAGTGATTTGAACCATTTACTGTTAGATCATATCTTTAACTCCTAATTATGAGGTCTTATATCTTATCTCCTAGAACATACCTCCCCCTTTTGTGGATCTAAGCCCAAGAATTGTCAATCTAGAACCACCTCATTTACGCTATAAATTCACTACCTCCCATAGAGTCTAGGTTGGCTTTTGTAGACTCTAAATTATGTCCTTATGCTGCTCATTTGTGGCTAGAGGTCCATAATCCATTCATGTTCTTGAGTTGTTATTGAAGGCTTACTATTATGGAAAAGTAAGGACAATATAGTTGGGAGAGCTTCAAAAGGCCAATGCCTATAAGGGTTGTAATCTTTTCCCGCTCTTATTAATAAAAAAATGCATTTTTTCTCCTATAATTATGTATTATTTATGCATATGTAGAACATGAATCCATGGCTTCTTGTTTAGGGTTGTTTGATTATGTTATTTCTAATTTTTGGTTCTATTCATTGTTTTAGATGATTTGCATGTTCCAAATTTAGTATTTAGAGTTGGAGCTAAAGCTTACAAGTGAAGGAGAAGAAGAGAGCTTCCATTGCTTCCCAAGTAAGTCTTTACTCCATATTTTAAACTTCTCCAAGGAAATCATAGAATTTTTGTTTTGGTTGTTTCTAGATCAAGCTACTAGGTCTAGGGAGATTGCTTCTATACATAGAAGGAATTTATCCATAAAACAACTTGGAAAATCTATTAGGGAACAAGATGTTCTTTAGTGGTTTTCTTTTTCTAGCCTATTATGAGCTCTTAAAGCACCTCTATTTTAATTATTTAGATAGTTATTGGACCTAGGAAAGCATACTTTTGAGCTTGATTAGGGTTAGTTTTGCATGTTTTAAGCAAATTTTCCCCATCATGCTTTTTGTTCTGAGACAAAGTGACCTAGCACACTTGTCTCTCCAAGCAAGTTTGATGATTTGCGCTAATTACTATATATCACCTCTGATGATCTTGTAAGTACAAAATAATTGCATTTTCCTTCTCTAGCTCTCACTTTCGTTTTTCTTGCAATGTCTTCTTGAGCCTTTGGTTTATTGAAAGTATATATAAAGCCGACAGTATGTTTCCATTTCTTATTAGATTTTGTTTCATTTTGTTTCTTCTTGTCAATTAGGGTTTCTAATCATTAGGCTTGGTTATTGATTTGTTAAAAGACTTTCATGTTGCAATTTTGATATGCGTGAATGTTTTTGATTCAATAATATAGCGATATTTCATTTTTCATGGCATTGAAAATTGAAAATGAAAACAAAACAAAATTTCATTTTCTTATACATTAGGGCTTTGAGTTTTTGAATTGAAATAGTAGAATTTGAAGATGTTATTTGGAATTTATTGTCTGCTACATCATTATTTGAAACTTCTTGCCTTCTTTAGATAGATCTTCATTGAATGAAAATAGTTCTTTTTGATGCTAGTTTCATTTTAAGGAGTTCAGGTGAATTTGTTTTGATCCAAGAAATTGAAATCTTAATCAAGATCAACATGAAAATTTATCAACTAACCTAAGAATAATTTAGAACATTAAATACATGTTTAGTGGTCTAGTCTAGAAGATGTGTTATGACATCTCTAAATCTAGGATTTTTCATTACTTGTCATTGTTACATCCTAGGGATGGTTGGTATATAGGATGGTGCTCGTGTATAATGATTATATAGGAATACCCCCACTGTACTGTTATAGACTATGCTTCGACATATCTTTGGGTATATTTTGGTATTCCCCACTAGGTTACAAACCTGTCATATGGAACAAAGTTGACTCCCTTGTTACATGTGGTACACCGAACACAATATTTAGGGAGATTGCCTGCACATATTTAACTGTAAATTTTATTTCACAGTAACTTGGTAATTGTTATATGCCTAGTTACCCCTCTTTATTTTTATTTGTCTTTTTATTTTTCAAAATCAATTAATTAAATCATTTTCTACTCCTTCGTAGACATAAGGTTGAATATCATGGAAATAGTTCTTAGGTCTGCTCGTAATGAAAACGCCTTTGATGGGAATCTTGGTCCTTTTCCTTCTTTTGGAAATATTGGAGCTCCCTATATGACTATGTTGTCCCTTCCCCAATTTACCATAGGATTACTAGTCTAGTTTTTTTCAACCTCTTTGGTTTCGAGTGTCCAAACGGCTTCACAACCGACTCCTTCTCATGAACAACATAAAACTCAAGTTGACCATTTTCCTACTTCACCCAATGTCTATTCCTCCCTTTCTCCTTCCTCTCCTGGTGAAAGTATTGTACTAGTACCCAGGAAGCTAAGAAGAAGAAGAAAACGATGATTAAGAAGAAGCCAAATAAGAAATATGGAAACCAAGGAATTGTTGCTACAAATGCAACTAATGTTAAGAAACCTTCCAAAATGACTCGTAAAGTTAAATTTCCTTACAATATTTGTAAGGGTAACCACCTTCTTAAATATTTCTATGGTATTCCCAAAGTATTGGAAGTGTGGTCTATAGGTTCACATCAAACCTTGTCATTTGCCTCTAAAGATTGTGTTGGTGACAAACCATCAAATAGTATTAATAATGTTCATATGAAAAAGAGTAAAGTTAAGTATATGTGTAGGTTATGTGAATGGAATCATTCAATTCATATTATCCCTTATATGGATTAATAATTTGAAGTGTTGGAAATCCTTATTTCTTCTCAGCAACAACTTCCAACTAGCTACCGAACGTTTTCCCCCAATCCTCCACCAGTTGATCAAGTGATTGATGAGATTACATGTTCATCCAATCCCATTATCTCTGAATGTAAATACATTGCCAAGATAAAATTAGTTGAGAAAGTGGTTTACTCAATTCCACCATCAAATGATTGTAATATTGCCTTAGAGAGTAAATTTTTTGATCGCACTATCCCCTTTGAGAGTAAAGTACATACCACTCAGGTTCTTCTCATTTCTTCAAATCCCATCAAACAAGGGGACATGTCTCATGTTCTCATGGAAAACCCTCTAAGTAATGATATTAACTTCTTTGATCGGAATCAATTCAGAGAACCTTGTCTCCCTTCTTACATGCCTTCCTAGGTCATGGTCAAGTTATGTGATAGGACATATATTGTACTATTATTAACAAGGCCGCTTCCGTTGGCATTCTATCCTCAACTACTTGGAAATCTTTTGGTTCCCCTCAACGTGTTTCAGTTACCCAAAATATGTTGGATTTCAACATAAGGACCAATCAACCATTAGGGACCCTTCCTTAATTTACTTTTACATTGGAAGAAAAATTTGTATGTATTTACGTTATGGTAGTCCTAGGCCCCTTGAATTTCAATTTACTCCCTCGGTGAGACTATGTTAGTGATTTTAATGTTATCATGTCGACACTCTTTTAGGTGATGCCATTCACACATAATGGAAAATTTGTGACTATTGATCAACTTTCCTTCATTGGTCCTTATTTGACTTCCAATCATCAAACTTTCCTAAATGTTCCAAATATCTGTGTGGTATATCCTCTGCCACAGGTTAATTATGTGGCAACCTGTCCCATGCCTGCACCTGCTAATGAAGCAGAGCTTCTTACTATTTTCTTGGCATATTTTGACCTACATATCATAGATAATATGGTGAATAATTTACTAGGGATATTGGAACCTAATCTTTCCATTGGATCCCTTGATTGCTTCCACAACATTGTTCTTCCATCTGATAAAAACCTCTTGGAAGCCATGGCCTCTTAGGGGCCATGATCAAGGTTCCATGAGTAGATTTCCTTTTGTTATGTTGATCTCATTAAAAAATGAAACATGGTGATCCAAGCATAGTTCTTTTACTATTTCAAGCTCATTAAAAACTAAAACATGATAGCACGAGCATAGTTTATTCTATGTTTCAAGCTTGCATAAACATGAAACAATCCTATGAACATAATTATTTTTATGCGTCACCTTTGTTTCATCCTATTACATGGTCCTCTTCCTTCCTTCTTGGTGAACATATTTCTCTTACTAACCAATAGTCTATATGTCCATGAGAAGAGTTGGTGGATGAGACGAAGCTCAGTGGGGCATGCCTCTACCATTATGCTAGGGGAAATGTATTTATATCAAGCACAATTTCTCCATGTTTCAAGCTTGAGTAAAAATGAAACCACTTTCCAACATATTTTTTTATTTTGTTTCAAACTTGTATAAAAATGAAACTTATTCTCATGATTTCCATTTTTATCAGCATATGTTTTCGAGATGAGCCTTGATTTTCCTACTCCATCGTCAGTATCTTCTTTGCTGACCATTCACATTCACTTGGTGTTTTACCTTTCTTGGAGTAACCACTGTGATGCATGGTCTTATTATCATGTCTCTTCACCTCGACATGTTTTGAGCAGTTCCATCATGACCAGAAATAGTTTCTACCCTTTATATCAATCATTCCTCTAAGAGGAATCCTCTTTAAGCTCTTTTTAGACTCCAAAAATATGAAAAGATTGTAGAAAACTCATCTGTTTCAAATTTATTAATGTAAATGAAAGGACACCTTCTAATTATAAGTTTCACCCTTTTCTGGAGTGGATAGACTATTTATGAAAAAGGAATACTTTAGTCGAACATGGATAAAAGGTTATCTTGGGTATTTTTTTATGCCTTTTTTAGGCCCAAGAGACTAAATTTATGAAGAGGAACCTCTCAAAGTTTTCTTTTTCGCCTCCTTTCCAAACTCTCTAAACATGAGAAAGGAGGAAACTTACACCTTCACTGGACTCGCAAAAACATAAACAGCATAGGCCTTTCTAAACACGATGAGACTAAGACACTCCTCCTCAGGGTTCATTAAAATTAATGAGAAGGATTCATCCAAAGGATGAACTTGCAAATCAAACATATGTCATCCTCCTCAAGCTTGTCAAAAGTAAAGAGGAACTTTCCCAAACTTGTGGGGAAATTGGGGAAATAATACATGAAAATTTTTTATGGCAGCGACTTATGTTTGAACATGACACTCTTTCACCTCTCTGATTGTTTCTTCTCTATTGATCATAACTCATTGAAAGCCTTCATGATGGGTATTTTCATCAGTGCTACCAACTCCATATAAGTGTTTTTGATATGTTCAAGAGAAAGTGCACCCTCAATGGAAATTTTCTATAAAACCTTAAGCCTTATTTAATCTATGTCACCCTTGAACTAGCTCTGAATCATTACATTTTCTCTCAAATCTTGATACTGGTTTCATGTCATCGATTGGGAGATACATTAAGGCTCTCTTGTGAAGAGTCTCTTCCTATCAAGATTAACATATTATTGAGGAAGTTGACTTAGGAACTCCCTTCACTTCCTTAGAAATTACATACCTCAATGATAAGTCTCCTTGATTTCGACATTGGGTCCTCAGCATTGGCCTTCTACCAAAAGACTCTATGTGGTGTTTGACTTCAGCTTATTTATTCACACCTCATAGATTGCACTTAATACCTTGAGAGCCATTGTCATTATCGATGGTTCCTCTCACATCCGTTAAATACTTTCATCATTGGTTGGTAATCAAACAGTGTCTACCATGTTCAACTTGTACTTATCTACTCACATGGTTATATTCATACTATCGAGTGACAATATAGAAGACCATGGATCTAGTTTCATCCATTTGGCTTTGTTTTGAGGATTCATACAATATCTGCAAATTATGATGGCTATGGTCATACAAAGAGTCAACTAAGCATAATTCCAAAATATGTCATCAATGGACATAACTTTGATAATTGTACATGTAAAATGGCTTATATGCTTAATATGGGTATGCCTACCTTAGCAATGATATCATGATGATAATGTACTGTAAAAGTTAACTAGTGATCTCAATTAGTTGATTCTTGATCTAGACCTTTCACATGTAAAGCACATCAGTCCTTAGCCATAGCTTCTAAATTTTTACTTCAGGGGTAAATATATTATATGTCATTTTTTCATATCCAAAAAAATTGCCCTAAACCTAGATCTATCATTATCCATTGACACTTTGCAATCATTCCCTACAAAGGAAAAGGCATTCCTTTTCTATAACTTATAAAATTATAGGATTACATTGGCTAAAAACCCTAATTTTGTGGATCATCACACTCACCTTTAGGACAAACCACGTTCACATAGGTTGCACACATCGAAACTACATTGGCCAGCGTAGGTTACTTACCCAAAAAGTGTTATGATAGCTGGAAATGAGTAAAAATAAAAAATAATTTTGCAATTTCTCTCTCCAGAAGCTTAGAAAGTGGTTTGAACCATTTACTATTGGATCAGATCTCAAACTCCTAATATTTATGTCTTATGTCTTATCTCCTAGAGCTTACCTCCCCTTATGTGCATATAAGCCCTAGAATGGCAAATTCAAAACCACCTCATTTACCCTATAAATTCACTGCCTCCCATGGAGTCTCAGTTGGCTTTTGGAGACTTTGAGTTATGCCCTTATGCTACTAATTTATGTCTAGAAGTCCATAGTACATCCATGTGATTGATTTTTGGTTGAATGCTTACTATTATGGAAAAGGAAGGACAAGATAGCTTGGAGAGGTTCACAATGCCAAGTCCTATAAGGGTTGTAATATTGTCTTGCTTCTATTAATACAAAAACACATTTTTTCTCCTATACTTATGTCTTATTTATGTATATGTAGAACATGAATCCTTGGCTTCTTGTTTAGGCTTGTTTGTATATGTTATTTGTTTTTTTTTTTATCTTACTTGTTTTATATGGTTTGCATGTTCCAATTTTTTCTTTTGGAGTTGGAGCTAATGCTTGCAAACAGGGGAGAAGAAGAGATATTGCATTTGTTCCCAACTAAGTATTTCTTCGATATTTCAAACTTCTCTAAGGAAATTATAGTATTTTTGTCTTGGTTGTTTCTAGATCAAGCCATTAGGTCTAGGAAGATTTCTTTTGTCCACAGAAGGAATTTTATCCATAAAACAATAGGAATTATTTTGAACAATTTTGGAACAAACTTGAAATGGTGCAATGTTGGAATGTAAAGGGGCTAGCTTGATTCTAGTTTGATAAATATAAATTTACCCATTCCTTTAAAGAAAAAATAGCTTTCACTTTGCACATCAAAGTTACTATGCAGAGCAAAACTTTTCTTTGTAACCTTTGCGCGATGAGAGCTTTGTACATGGAAATAAATAAAAAAAAAATAGAAAATGGATCTGAACAACATCACCACTCTAATACAAATATTTATTTCACTATAGGAAGGAAGGATGAGTCAGAAATATAAGTAATTAATTATTCTACGAAACAAAATCTATGCAATTGTGAATATATTGTTCTAATATTCTATTATTAATAGATATATGTGTAAGATAGAAAACCATTATCAATCATTCAATTTCAGTTAAAGAAAGAATACAATATTGAATATAATAGAAAAAGATTAAAGCATTTTTTAGAAATTTATAGAAAACAATATGTGGAAGAAATTTGTTCTACATAATGAATTTTTCGTAATAACCTATGCATGATGAAAAATTTGTACAAGGAACTAAATAACAAATAATTAGAAAACAAATGTCAACTACATCAAAAATCTAATACATAGAGTTATTTCGCTATAGGAAAACGCGTGTGTTGGAAACATAACTAATTAAGTACTCTACAGAATGAAATTTGTGTAGGTCTAAATACATTGTGTCAGTATTCTATTATTATGATATATATGTCTAGGATGCCAAACCATTTCCAAATGCTCAATTTCATTTAAAAATACAACACAAAACTAAATGTAACATAAAAGTTGAAAGCATATTTTTGGAAATTTATAGAAAACACTATGTTAGAAAGAAAATGTCAATGAGCATGGCCATAACTCATTCTTATACAAGATCATATTCAAAAAATAATCTTAAAAGAAAAAATTGATAAATAGAATCACAATTGTCCAACGAAAAATATAAAGTAAATAGGTTTGTTTAGCAGAAATTGGTGTTCTTCTTCCTTGAATGGCATCTGCAGCCAAAAAACAACAAATTTTAAGATGTGTTATGAGTCAATGAATCGTTGAACAAACACGTTGAGTTTTTTTTTAATATTGTCCTGGTCGGGGGCAACTATAACATTTGTTTTCACATTTTTGGTGAAAATCGCTTTTTCAATTTCCTTAGATTCTTCCTGCACATCGACAACTGAGTTAGCATTCTTCTTATTGACCTTAGAAAAAGTGATTAGCCATGTGTCAATATTATTTGTAGTAAAATTGGTGGTGTTATAAAACTTTGTTGTCATTTTCTGTTTTTTCTCCCACAATTGAGGCTTAGCTTGTTGTTTGAAATTAACTCAGCATATTGCAACATATGTGGATCGTCTAATCCTGTTATAATATCCATTTCCCAGATATAAGAACTATATCTCCTTTTGGATAGTTTAGTACAAGTAGAATTGATATTCTCAAGTGTAGTGACCCTTTTTTCCCATGAAGCTTCCAATTGCTTCACTCGTACATCATTTCGTAGTTGTTGGTTTTGCCTTTCGAAATCAAAGAGTAGTCCTAGCTTGTGCGTAAAAGTATCCGAATCATTGTCAACAAATTTATTGTCTTTTGTAAGACTACTGTTAACCAAGTTTATAAGTATCATCATTTTATCTTGCAAACACGTTAAATAAAAAACTTATTGCCAGGAATCATCAACAAATTCTAATCTTTGGCATATGTTCTCAAGGATATATATCTTCACTGCATTAATAAGATTCACAACCTTGTTAAATTTTCATAGTGTTGTAGTATAAAAACTTGGCAATGAAGGTGACTGTATTGGTAGTTGGGTCATTAAAAGATGAACTAGATTTGCAATGTCTTGTAGTTCTTTTAATTTCCTTTTCAACATGTGGTTTTTTGTAAACATGTTTGTAACACTAAGACTAATTGCACCATGAGTAGATTGTTGCAATACCATAAGCCCCATTGTATCAATGCTAGATAGATCAATATCCTCATGTTCGTGATCAATAATCTTTTCTTTTCAACCTTTACCTTTTCAGCCGCCAATTTTGTGTTGTTCTTCTCATATTTTTCATTTTTCCATGTGAAAGAATGTTCATTGAAAATAATGTCCTCTTCTACAATTCGGTCCTTTATTTGTTGATTCTCTACTAAATGAGTAGCATCCTAGTTAGGCTGTTCACTGCTATTACTTTCTATGTCTACGACTTGTTCAATTCTTTCTCTATTTACAACACTTTTAGACATGGTTATTTGGACTATATGTGTTTGGTCTCGAGGGAATTTATGAAAATTATCTTGCTCATCATGGTGAATTGTTTGGTCACCAATAATTGATTTTCTGGAACCAATAATTTTTATCTTTCCTAGAGTCGTGGATGACATTGCACCAGTAACAGGCGTGGAAGGTGAATATTATTATGTAGGATTTAGGGATTTTTGTTTCTATCTTTCCTCACCTATTATTTGGGAATCCTTTGTGGATACTTGATACTTGATTTTCGCAAATTTAATAAACTATGTATTGTGTAAACATATTTGGAATTGGACAAAGATTTAGAGAAATTGTTTTCGTGTAAATTATGAGATGAAAAAATGGAATTGTTTCTTTGTTAGCATGCAGTTTAGGTTATTAGGGAAAATAAAATGCAAATATGAGAGGCAAAAGAGAAATAAATGGTTAATTGATAAGAGGAAATTACTACTGCATATGTTGAAACGTTTGGTAGAATTCATGCGTTAATCAAGTATGTAATAAAAAAATACAAATCCCTAAACAATTCTACAGAAAAACAAATGTGTTATAGATAGAATTTCTAAAGAACCTAAGCAATTGAGAAAATTAACTATTGAATAATGCTAAATCTACTAAGAAATGAAACCGAGAAAGTATTCACTAGTGCAAATGTCTATGTTTATATTCTTTCCGTTGGTAGATTCAAATACTGCTTGGTTGATTGTATAAGTGCAAATATCTTGGTTTGTTTATCTACTACATATATTTGTCTCCAATGTCGCATAAATTTGTACTTTTTTGTTGCAGTTGTAATTACCAGCTATTGTTATTCTTCATGTGGAAACTACCACATACGACACTCTTAATAAATAGAAATTGAAAGTATCAAAGCCAACATTTACGACAAGTAATGGAAAGAAGTATCATTATTGAAAAACCATTTTCTACACTTACATCTTATTTTTCTCTTTATTTAATATCATTGAGATATGTGTCATACAAACAGAAATTTGTGATACAATATAAGGTTGTTATCTATCTGTATTATGTTTTGAAAGTTTTTTCAGTGCATTTTCCAACTTAAATTGCCTAAATTCTATGACCATTTTTTTAGATTGAGGATTTTGGGTTGAAATTTCTACACAATCTAACATTTCTACAAGTTTTCAAAATAGCTAAGTACATATATGCAGGAATAGAAAAACTCATAATAATTATGACAATTAACGTAGAAACAACCAACAATAATTGTTAATTGTCATAAATGAATATCACCATTTGATTTATTTATTGAGTTGGCCTCCACTACTAAATCATTGATATATTTTTCTATTCTCATACTCATAAAGCTAATTTTCTGAAGTTTGATAGTTGTAACCTAGATTTCCCAAAATTTATGCTGGAGATTTCTAGCCTCAGTAAACTACTATATTGCTATAATGCATTGTGGCTCACTTCATATACATTTTCTAATCATTTCTGACAAGGATTTTCATTTGCTAAAGCCATTAATCATGATTAATAGTGTGGTGTGAGTAGTCCTCACCACCATTCTTCTTTAGTAGTTGTCAGATTCAAATCTGATTTATTTTTTTATTAACACATTTAAGACTTTCAATAAAGAGAAATTGAAAATTTCAAAGAGAGCATTAATGGTAGTTGGTGAAATAAATTTTGAAATTCAAAAGTTATTTTCCTTTTTACTTTGGTAACAATTATTGCTTTAACTTTGTCAATAAACATGTACTAAATGGCAAGAAAGTATGAAATAAAATAAATGCGAGTTCATTGTTATCATGTACATTATTGTACAAGTATTCAATATGACGGTAGAGGAATATCATGTACAAACAAAAGGAAAATTCGAGCAACTGGAAATATGCCAAAATGATTTACATTTAACCTTGTAATAAAGGCCATTAATTAATTATTTTATTGACACCAAAGCATGTTTCTCAACATTGAAATATAGCTTCCTTTGCTAGGCTACATTTAAAGCATTGTTGCACATGAATTTCTTAGCATATATTCATAACCATTTCCACATAGCTACTTTTGTGTTCAATAACATTTTTCGGTGGACATAGTCAAAGAAATATGCATGTGCATTTGTCCTCTCCATACACTTCCTCTGAATAGAAGCTAGTCCATTTGATAATTTCAAGAGAATAAAAACATCTTCTCATAAATGCCACCTCACACGATAGAAATAGTACAAATTGGGCCAAAATCTGATGGATATTAGTTAGATATGGGACTTGATAATCTCTTTTATCTGACACATTGGTGCTCATAAAATCATTGTTGGAATTTGTCAAATAGTAGACAATTTAGTAACCATTGGATATGATGGTATAGATGTCGATTATCCAACATATAAGAAGGCTAAAATGGTCATTAAAAGACTAATGCTTTGAATTCAGTTTTGTGATGCTACAAATCATCAGATATCCAACGGACAAACCATTGAATAAATGACATGTCTTGCACTAATTTGCGGTTGGATATTAGACACATAGGTCGTTTTGTCCAATGGTAAAAACATAATTTTAGGTGTTGGGTAATCGATGATATAGGTAAATTGTGTGACATGAGTATTATCACTCTGACACTTGCATGCTGATGGTGATGCACCAAATATTTTACAGATGAGAGTTCTGTCCGATAGGAGTGTTAAACAATTGACGCTTTTGTATGTTGATTCTAGAGTTGATTATCTGACGAAGTCTACAGCTAATAGGAGTCGAATATTCGATGGCTGACCTATGCCATCTAATATTAGATGAAGGTCTACATTTAAAAATAATAAGCCTATTCCATTGAATATTTGACAGAGATATGCGTTTAGAAAAAAAAATATAATACAATATTTGCATCGATTATTTATAAAGTTCATATGATATATCTTCTCTTAGAATTATGGCTTCTAAATCAAATAGATATGACCTCAATATAAAGTTTGTTTTGGCTCTCTAATGGAAGTTTGCATACAGTCTTTGCATCGATTATTTATACAGTTCTTATGTTATGTCTTCTCTAAGAATTATGGATTCTATAACAAATACATATGACCTCAATATAAAGTTTATTTTGGCTTGATATATTAAAATTGACATAGAAACAATGACTTGAATGTAATTTCTAACTTATAGTGACATTATGATTTGTAAAAGTAGTTTATGAGTATAGATATGCAAACACGACAATGTCTTGGACAGTGGTACATTGACATGGTCCTGTGTCAATGTGACAACCATAGTATATGAAGCTACAACACCTTTGGACTATGTTGTAATATAGAATATTGAGTTATGAAAATATGAATTGATAGACCTAACATTGATTCCTTATGATGACAAGTCCTATGATGATTTTATTTCTTTGACTTAACTCGTTTGACCGTGACATTCGCAGTGACAACATTGACAAGTAATGTAATGGGACAACAACTGAAATAGTCCCACTTTGTAAAATATGTGACTTGAATACTTCCACATTGGTAATAATGGGAGTAAGGGTATGGAGTCCTTATTTCATATTTATGATATAGGAGAGGAATTTGTGGTGTGTAATCCTTACTCACCAACACTAATACTTCCAACTTCTACTTAAACTAGTACAAACATAAGTGGACTTGTTGATATTAATTCACTTAAAAATGACCCACTTTTGGAGTGAAAATTAATATTTATTATTTAATTTGGCAATTAAGAAGAATATTTATTTGGAAATATCCAAAAGGTGACACATATGGATTTTGAGTAATCCTTTGTTAAAAATTACATTGAAAAAATGGAAAGGATGTCACATAGGTGGTTAATGATGACTAATTTTAGGAAATTAGAAAATATAATTTTTTTGTGAGGCGTTAGATTGCTAGACTTATATATTTTACATATATATGAGACCTCCACAAGATTTTTTTTTGGATGGGAAAATTGCATTATATAGGCTAAAGGCTCGATCATTCTGGGAAAATACACTAGCACAAATAGCATAGATATTTTATGTTCTAGAGGATTGAAATGATAATTTGGTAACATATGAAAGAACAACAAAGGTCCTAGTCTTAAATTCTACAAAAAATGCTACAGAGAGTGACTATAGAAATTTGAATCTCTATCGAATGAAGCTTCAAGCACTTTGTTATGACATTTCCTTTTTGTTGACTATGAACATCATAGATACACTCTACTATCTATGATGTATATGAAAGAATTATATGCAAAATCCATTGTAATTTACAGAGATTACAATTTCTCAATAATAATATTCCTTAAATTCCAACAACATGTTATGCCCAAAAACATAGGTAAGACAAAAAATGAGAGAGAGATCAGCGTACCTCCAAAGAAGTTGTAAATTGGACATAAGAACAAGTTATAAGTCATACTTGAGAGCAATATGAATAAAAAAAACATTAAAAGAATATATAGAGTAGTGAACATGGTGCCTCCAAGAATGAGGATTCACGTGAAGAATAACCAAAGAAGAAATGTTTCCTCCACACGAAATGATAAGATGAAAAAGAAAATGAGCAATTGAGTGAGCACTTGATGTTTAGGAGATTGAGGATATGTTAGGATGAAAATCTCCATTACATAGTCTTGAAGCGAATGTGACACTATTCATATATAATGTATATAGGATGTATATGATTTACATATTCATTATTAATATGGAATTAATCATAGAATGTGGAATAAATTAGTATGCATATAAATGAGTCATGAATGAAAACATCACTAAAAATGAAATGTGATATTCTAACTCATGAATAAAGCACGTAATGACAAAAATGATATTTGAATGAGATTTATATTCAATTCATATACATTAATGATTAATATTGGATAAATATAGGCATGTGTGTGTGTGTGTGTGTTATTAGCATGAGACTTCTAATATCGATCAAACTAAGAAAATAGAGAATATGAATAACCTACAAGAGCCCATACCTATGACAAAATGCTTGCAAGATCTTTTTAATATGTATTGAGGAAAATAAAGTACCTTAATTAAACCTATACTAATTAACCTAGGCTTATGGTACCACTTGAAGCTAGAGAGTCGTGCAAATAGTGGAAGGCTACAAGTCTTATAAATTGCCAGAATTTGAATAGAACCTAAGAGAAATATTATGAAATTCAATGACTATTGGCATAAAGCATGAGACAAGTTGATATATCATACAATGAAGCATCAATATTACTCTCAATATAGAGACTTTTTCCATGGTGAGTGTGGCCACTAACACACCATGAAGGTGAAAACTAAGGCTTGTGAGTGAATAGAGGTTGATTGTTTATTTGAGCACCAGGAAGGGGGAAACTGTGCCACAAATGAAGAAATATCTTAGGAAAAAAATTTACACTTCATACGTTTTGTTTAACTTAATATAAATTGTTCCACAATAATCTTGTATTTGCATCAGTAAATAAATTGTTAATCTCGATTTCCATGCATTATATAGGAATTGGTGTCAAATTGATACATCAAGATCCATGTTGCAACAAGGTCACTATCATAAGGATAAGTACATTTATATTATCATCATTTAGAGGCATAAGTGTGGCAAGTCATTGATAAACATATGTATTACTACATTAAATACCATATTGCATGCATAAGATTGATTATCTATGTCATTTTCATGATGACAATGACATAGTTTGATTTATCAATCTCTTGATGATCAATCTTATATGTCAAGCATATTGTCAACTGCTAACCCTAAGATTAGGGACATAAGGTTTCTTAGGGTCACTGTCCATATGCCCTTTTCCATAATTTCATGAGTCATAGAAGAGACTTGTCAAGGATGTCTTTGTCATTTGAACGTCTGAATTAATATTCGAAGTCTCCTTAGGGTTTGACTTTAGGTTTGATGATAAAAAGATCTCAACACACACACACACACACATATTATAAATAATGTGATATTTAAAAAAAAAAGGTTTTGATTCCATCAACCAAATCATACATTAAAGACTTCCATAGTATAAGTAGATTCCATGCCAAAAAAAAATTATATTGAGGTCATATGTATTTGGTATAGAAGTTGTAATTCTCAGACAAGACACAAAATACAAACTATATAAATAATCGATGCAAAGAATATATGCAATCTTCCATCACAGAGCCAAAACAAACTTTATATTGGGGTCATATGTATTTGGTATAGAAACCATAATTATCAAAGAATACATACCTTACAAATTGTGTAAATAATAGATGCCAAGAATATATTCAAACTTCCATTACAGAGCCAAAACAAACTTTATATTGAGGTCATATGTATTTAGTATAGAGGCCATAATTCTTAGAGAAGACATACCATATGAACTATATAAATAATCAATGCCAATTTTGTATTCAAACTTCCATCACTTAGCCAAAGAAAAATTTATATTTAGGTCATATGTATTTGGTATAGAAGCTATAATTATTAGAGAATACATACCATACAAACTATATAAATAATCGATGTCAAGACTGTATGCAAAATTTCATCATAAAGCCAAAAAAAACTTTATTTTCAGGTCATATGGATTCGATATATATGCCATAATTCTCATAGAAGACATACAATGCAAACTATACAGATAATCAATGCCAAGACTCTATGAAAACATCCATCATAGAGGCAAAACAAACTTTATATTAAGGTCATGTGTATTTAGTATAGAAGCCATAGTTATTAGGGAAAACATACCATACTAACTATATAAATAATCGATGTGAAGACTGTATGTGAAATTCCATCACAAAACCAAACTAAAGTTTATATTGAGGGAATATGTATTTGGTATAGAAGCCATAATTCTCAGAGAGGATATATCATACAAAATATATAAATAATCGATGCTAAGACTATATGCAAACTTTAAAGAAAGGGGACTTTTATCATAAACTTGCGGAATGGTATCTTTCATTTGTTAGGTAAGTAACCGTATGGAGCCACCTCCTTTATTTCAAACGACGCATATATAACACCTTGTAGCGTATATAAACCTAACCAAATCAATATCTACCTACCTATTAACCTATTAGTGAAGCTAGGAGAGTTGTAGCTGTAAAGTTGGGCTAGTCAACCTTCGAATTCAAGAACCATCTTCCAATAAATAAGTTCGGCATATAAATTAGACACTCTTAAGAGGTCGAATGCTTGAACCATGAATAAATTCCCTGGATGGAAATAGTTGGGAAAATTTGAGGTAGTTAAATAATTGAGAACGATAAGAGACCTGAGGTCAAGCTTAGAGAGGAAGTATTGAATATGTTTGCAACAAATCTCGATACTCATTCTTGGGACTCATTTGGAGATGTGGAATACAGGAATAGTGGAAGGGGTGGGAAATGTTTTATGTTATTTCATTGCTCTGGAGGATAAGTTTTTTGTTAAAGAAGATGTGAGAAAAGTAAAATTGCTAGTGGAATTCAACCTCTGAGAAGGGTTACATATAGAAATTTAGATGTTTTGGGGGAATTGGTTCTTCACGCATAAATTGGACTTCTTGAGGATTTCATTTTGATGCAGTGGTTTTCATGAAAATGGGCACCTTTGGGAAGAATCTTAAAGTAAATAAAAGCACAATAGAGCTCAAACTAAGGTCTATGAGATGGTTCTTAGAAAAAATAGCAAACATAGGATCCTCTTAATACCATATTGAATAACATTTTTCTATTCGAATGTCCTTGTTCCCTTAGCTCAAATTCCCTCATGGCCTCCTCAAATTCCCTCCTTCCACCTTATGGAATGCCCTCATTCCCTTAGCTCATGTCATCGTGGCCTCCTTGAATTCCCTTTGTCGCCCTGTGGAATGCCTTCATGCTGTCTGTGGGCCCAGTTATGGCACTCGATTTGTTGTGAACCTATGAGAACTTTATTATGGTTCCCACTCTACTATGAACCTATTATTCCCTTTGCATTTTTATTGTAAGATTATATATAAGCGTATTATATATAATAAATATAACTATATTATATAATATGTAATATATAGTATATATTTTATATATAATATATATTATATGTATTATATATTATATATAAAATATATATTAATAATAATATTATATATTATTATATATTTCTTATGAGTGGTGCAATACCCAAAAGTAGTTTTGTCCATTTTCATTAATCAATGGATGGAATTTAGATTGATTCTATATTTTTTCGAATTGAGTACTAAACCAGGGGATTTGGGCGACCGATAAACCAAAATTACCAAATAGTAAAAGAAACATCCTAGTGCATGATTATTTGGTGAGTATGAATGTAACCATGTAGATGTGAGACTCATAGGAAGTGGGAATCTAGTCCAACAATCATTCATTATTCAGGGGTTATCTTTTCTTCATCTTCCTAGTTTCCCACAAGATTGAAAGAGATTTATGGGAGGAAGGAAGTGAATATTCCAATGTCATGAGAGTGGTGATAAATAAAAATATCAAATTATTTAAAAAATTATCCTAGATGAAACTATGCCACATTGGCATAGGCGAGAGCACTGTTTTTCACAAAAACACATGAAAAATTCATCATATTCATTCTTAAAGAAATTATGAAATTTATAGAATGTGGTGCACATGATTAATATTTACTAATATTAATGAATTATCTCCAAATTGATTAATAGTGATCAAGCAAACTTAGCTGAGTGAGTCAAAAAAATCGTATATGAATTTTATGAGGAGCAAACAATAGAAGAAAGGCATCGCTCGATGATATTAAAATAAGATTTTATGAAAAATTGTATGACCAGTTCCTCCACATAGTACCCACTTTAATTAACAAATTATTGATTGGCTAAGGAATTTGGAACATTGTTGAACCCCAATCTCGACTAACAAGATCAACTAGTACCTAATAGGAAAAATGACAATCTAGGTGGGAATAGTTTTTGAATGCTACTTGAAAAATTGTTGAAGAAGATTAGGAATACATTAGAAATTAATGGCTAATTGTGGTACCTTTCTCAAATAGTAAAAGTAACTTTGGCTTTGTGGTGGGGGGTGACAATTTGTGAGAATGCCTAAAATGGAGTTACCATAGTTTATATACATTGAAGAGTCAATATATTGATGAAAATGAGAAAGTCAACTACAAGAGAGTGAGAGAATCCACTAGATGAAGAAAAAAGGAAAAATATGCTTGAAAGAATGCAATCATACAAAAGGACA
Source organism: Pinus taeda (assembly GCA_000404065.3). Taxonomy (NCBI): domain Eukaryota; kingdom Viridiplantae; phylum Streptophyta; class Pinopsida; order Pinales; family Pinaceae; genus Pinus; species Pinus taeda. The sequence continues at coordinate 187,149 of APFE030355903.1, forward strand.
ATTAATATTCAAAAAGTTCGAAGGGAAAAAATCCAAAAGAAAATCGTCGTGATGCATGATGTTGCAAACCATTATCTAATCAACAAAAAAAATTTCAATAGTGGCAAGTCATTGGAGTTCTAAATTGATTTGATGATTATATATATGTTACATGGGAAGAATCCTTGACACTTCCTAAGTTGAATGAAGATATAAAGTTTGTAGAGGTAGGAATTGTCACCCTTTGATTGGTAGAGAATGTTTAAAGCATAGAGGTTGAGAGTTAGGGCATATGGTATAATGTAATCATCCAAATCCTTATGTAAAAAGTCATCTATGTTCAATAATTCCTCATGTTCTAGAATTCTTTGGGAACATTTACAAGTATGTTCTTGACGATGTTCATAGTGGTATCAACTATAAAACCATTTAAATGTGAGAGATATGTTGTTCCTTGTAGGAATACCCTAGAAAAAGTGAAAATGGTTAACTACTGAAGGAGATAACAATATACTACTCCATATAAAAGATATTAGAACTGTACCCCTTATGATTTACTATTTGAGGAGGATACCTCAATATTCTTCAAACATTACAACGAAGTGATGCAACCACAAATAAGACATTTTACATAATACAAAGATCAAAATTGTTAGATTGATAAAATAAACCTTCTAGTAAAATCAACCAATGTTGATCAATTAAACACTAAGAAACCATTGCCTATCCTATGACTAAATCCACCTACTACAATATAGTAAAAAACCCTCTTCCTTAAACAAATGTTGCACAACCATCTACCCCATCTATGAGGGTGATAAATATAGTAAAAATCATTGGTGCATATGTGAGAAAAAAATGGGTTGTGATGGATATAACACACACAAAGCAAAGAAAAATATGTAGTGTTTTGGAGCATTTGAGAAAATAATATTAACATGATTTATGAATATCAAGGAGAATTAAAAAAAAAAAAAAAACAAAAACAAAAATGGAAGTGAAGGACATTTTTTTATCATTCCTTAAAACTCAATAATTCAAACATCTAATAACACAAAAAATAAAAGGCGCTAATTAGATGCCTTGTGAACTTGTGTTGGAATACAAGGAGAGGTTTATATATATTATTAGTCATATCTATCCCATATATAATCAACAAGGACTTGTTCATACAATGTTTCATAGCATGCCTTCTATAAAAGATAAGGGGTACGTACTCTTTGAATACATCAAATAAAAACTTTCGATGATGCCCTAAATAAAGAATAATATATGGAATCATATCAATATTGGTCTATCCCATCATCATTTGATAGAAAAGTTTAATAAAAGCTCCAGATTCTTCAAGAATGACTTACATACTTGGCCCTTTAATAAAGTGACCTATGGTGTACAATATGTACAAATGAAGGTCACTCTAATTAAGAATTTTTCAAATATAGAATTGTTAGCCTTAGTAAAAGTCATATATTTCTACAAGATATGCCCAAATATTACGAGTCACAAAGCACCATGGATTGAAAATACTTTTGTGATTAATAAGTTAACTATTATAGTGTTTCTATTGTGAGTTTTCCTCATAAATCGATGTGTTCATTATTTATGGATATTTAATTGATTATATTTATGCTTACATTTTTTATGAATTATAAGGGTATATTAATAATTTATTCTTGTGAATCAATGAGTTGTTAAATATTTTATATTAGGATTGTAATATGCCAAATTTAGCTTATAACATGTCACTTTTAGGAGTTTATTAAGGATGGGTATAATTTAATATCAATATTTGGTGGGAAGTCCACTTGAACTCCTAACTCCTGCGGAAACTAATTGAATCATATCAACTATGTTTGTATTTGGAAAACTCTGAACAAGTTTTAGAGGTTAAGTTTGTTCAAAGAAATTGATTAATACAAATAATAACGAGAAGAAGTAAGTCACCGTTAAATAATTTTAATGAAACCATGAATATATATTCCACATGATCAATAGAGAGAACATTAGAATTATATATAATAAGATATAAATACTAATAAATATTTATACAAGGTTTCACACGACGTAAATTTTTATGGGACATTGTTTATCAATTCGTAGTTTTTAATTATTTATTAAACCATGTCTTCCTGACTCGTCGCCCAACTCACCTTGTACAAAGATGATCGTGATGATGATGATAATGAAAAATATGATGATTGAGGGTAAGAAGTTTTCTCAAATGGAAGGGAAAGGAGTTTTCTCCACCAATGGATTATGAGGTGATAAATAATTTCATCTCCTTGACATTTATATATGTTATACTTTTTTCGTTTGAATGTAAAATTTTCGTGTGTCATATTTGAGTCTCAAAACCATCCCATATCTTCAATGCATGAATCTACCATAACCATGTAAAATTTCAGTGCATATGAGCACAATCTAAAAAAATTTCAACATTGGCCCCATTCTGAAGCCATGGGAAACGATGGGTCGACAATACTTCTTTTGTATGGGTGCTCCTTTCCAAGTCGGGCCAACCCACCAACTAGTTTCATGGGTGCCCCTACCAAGTGGATGCTTTGGTGTGCCTAGCAGATGATGCCCCCATTAGCACCTAGATGCCTCACCTTCATGTAAGCATGCCTAGGGTGCAAGCATTTTCCCTGTTGTGGAAATTAGTGAACGCAAATCATTACCTCATCAATGAAAAAAAAATATTACCTTTTTTAGTAATTCCACGCTACATAATCAATCAATTATAAACACAATTTTAACACCTAAACATGAATTTAGTCAATTTTCTAAAACTCTTTATTAGACTCCCTTGTGGGAACTATGTTAATGGGAAGTCATGGGCTGAGATTACTTCTTTTGTGTGGGAACTCCTTGTCATGTCGAGTTGACCTATCAATTCTACACATAGGCCCCACTATTGAGCAAGCGCCCTATCATTCCTAGTACGTGACAACACCATGGACACTCTGGTACCCAACCTTCGTGCGAGCACACCTAAGCAACAATAATTCACCCTACTTTACAAATTAGTGAAAACAAATCATTAACTCATCAATGAAACCAAATGTTTTTATTTTTTATTTCCATGTTGCGTGATCGATCAATTATAAATCTAATTTTAATACTAAAACTTTAATTTAGTTAATTTTCTAAAAATCATTATGAGACCCCCTTGTGGCAACTCTGATCATGGGAAGTAATGGGCCAACATTACTTATTTTATGTGCATGCCCCTTGCTAAGTTGGGCTGACCTACCAACTTGTCACATAGAAGCCCCTATTGTGTGGGTGCCTTGGCATGCCCAACACACAATGCCCCCATGGGTATTGGGCACCTTAGCATGGCCAACACTTGATGGCCCCATGGGCACCTGGGTGCCTCGCCTTCATGGAGGCATGCTCAGGGTGTGGACATTCACCCTATTGTGAAACTTAGTGAACACAAGTCATTAACTCATCAATGACAATAAAATATTATCATTTGTTATTTATATGTTGCATTATAAATCAATTATAAACTTACTTTTAACGGTAAAACATTAATTTAGTTAGTTTTCTAAAAATCATTATGAGACCCCCTTGTGGGAACTTTGTTCATGGGAAGTCATGGACCAAAATTACTTCTTTTTATAGGCACCACTTTTAAAGTCAGGCCAAACCACCAAATCATTGCATGGGTTCCCCTTCTGGGTGGGTGCCCTGGCATGCCTAGCACGCGATACCCCCATGGACGATAGGCACCCTAGCATTCCCAATAGGTGATGCCTCCATGGGCACCCGAGCACCCTTCCTTTGTGCCAGCGCACCCAAGGCACAAACATTCACCTTGTTCTGAAAATTAGTGAACAAAAATCATTAGCTCATCAATGACAACAAAATATCATCATTTTTTATTTTCATGTTTCATGATCAATCAATTGCAAACTGACTTTTAACATCTAAACATTAATTTAGTTAATTTTTTAAAAATCATTATGAGACCCTCTTTGGGAACTTTGGTCATAGGAATTCATGGGCTAACATTACTTTTTTTTTGCGGGTGCCCCTTGCCAATTTGGGTCGACCCACCAACTCATCGCAGAGGCTCCCTAGCATGCCCAACATGCGACGCCCCCATGCGCACCTGGGAAACCCACCTTCATGCGAGTGCTCCTAGGGCATAGTTGTTAGCCCGACTATGCAAATAAGTGAACATAAATAATTATCTCATCAATTAAAACAAAATATCATCATTTTTATTTACTTTTAGCACCTAAACATTAATTTAATTAATTTTCTAAAAATCATTATGAGGCCCCCCTTGCGGGAACTATGTTCATGGGCATTCATGGGATGACATTACATCTTTTGTGTGGGTTCCCCTTTCCAATTCAGGTTAACACACCAACTCGTCACATGGGCACCATTCCCGAGTGGGCTCCCTGGCATGCCTAGCACGTGATGCCCGCATGGACATCTAGGTGCGGTGCCTTTGCGTGGGCATGCCCAGGGTGTGGGCATTCACCCTATTATGAAAATAAGTGAAAACAAATAATTAGATCATGAATTAAAAATAAAATATGATTTTGTTTTTCCATGCTACATGATTAATCAATTATAAACTGACTTTTAACACCCAAAAATGAATTTAGTCAATTTTATAAAAATCATTATGAGACACCCTTATGGGAGCTCTATTCATGGGTATTCATGGGCTAACATTACTTCTTTTGTGCAATATCCCCTTTACAAGTCGGGACGGCCCACCAAATCATCACACAGATGCCCTTGTGGGGAGGGCACCCTTGCATGCTAGCTAGCACGTGGCGACACCCGTATGGGTGAATGGGTGGCTCACCTTCATTTAGGTGCACCCAAGGTGTAGGCATTTGCCCTACTATGAAAATCAGTGAAAAAAAATCATTAGCTCATCAATGACAACAAAATATTACAATTTGTTAGTACCATGTTTCATAATCAATCAATTATAAACCAAAGTTTAATACCCAGACATTACTTTAGTCAATTTTCTAAAAATCATTATGAGACCCATTGGTTGGAACTCCATTCATGGTCAGTAATGGACCAAACTTATTTCTTTTATGTGGGTGCCCCTTTCCAAGTCAAGTTGACCCACCAACTCTTTGCACATGCGACCCTACTAGGCAGACATCCTGGTGTGCCCAGCTCATGATGCTGCCAAGGGCGTCCGAGCGCTCTGCCTTCATGCCGGTGTGCCCATGGCGTCGTCATTTTCCATCTATAAAAATCAGTCAACAAAACTCATTATCTCATCAATGAAAAAAAAATATTATCATTTTTTAGTATGTCCATGTTGCATAATCAATCAATTAAAAAATGGATTTTAACACCTAAACATTAATTTAGTCAACTTCCTAAAAATCATTGTGAGACACCCTAGTGAGAACTAAATTCATGGATAGTCATGGGCTAAACTTACTTCACATGTTTGCCTGACCACCATGTCGCCTAGTTCAACCATCACCCAACTCACCCGGTACGTCTGCTTAATGAACCATTAAAGTCAAAATTGGAAATTTGGGTATAAACATAAAGGTGTTTCTCTTCATTTCAAGAATAATAAATTCTCTACTTAACAAGGCCTACCTCGTGAAGGTGGAAGCTCATATGAGCACCCCCCCCCCCACCCCCCCCCCCCACCTCCCCACCCCCTCTCGATGTCACTCTCAATTCCCTCATACCCAATCTATCTACTATAATATGTTTAAAAGAAACACAGTAACATTCAAATATAAAAATAGGAAAATAAAAATTGAAGGTGAACGAGTGAGAACAAATCGACTGAAAACATATAAATACATACCTTATACTTTTCAACATTTTGATATCATCAATATTCTTCCTCATCCATATCATCATTTCTATCAACCAATTCATAATTATTATACAAAGGATTCACCATATTAACATCCTCATCATCATCATCTGTATCATCATATGGAACATGCTCTTCTACATTTGGTTCAACTTCTTCAAGTTCTTGTCTGACACAATTTCAATATCATATAGTTCATCCAAATTAGCATTATCTAGATTAACATGTATTCCTTGAACTTCTTAGACATATTCATCTAACACTTCATGAACCCCCTATTTCTCTACGTCATATTCTTCTTCAATGTCATCTTCTTCCGCTACATTATACTTTAGAGTCCTTCCTCTAGGATCATATCTAGCAACATATGACCAACCGCTTTACCTAGAACATCTACATAAAATACCTATTCACATTGGCTCGGAAGAACATATCACTATGATCCTGGCTCAAGATTCCTTATATCAACCATGGTAAATCTGTTATCATGCTCAATAACAGTTCTATCCATGAAAAATTTTAGGGGCTAATATTCACGCAGTGTGATAATTTTCCATGATTTTTCGACAAAAAAGATTCAACAATTTCCAATTTCTATAAAATATGACCTACCCAAATTTTAGAATCTAAAATTATTTTAGATTAAAAATCACCAACATTATATAGAGACTATATATAAAATCATTATAAATTTGAACTACAAATATATCAATAAACATTTTTTAGTTTTCATATTAGGGATTAGTGAGATTTGCCAATGTTTCTAAACTTAAAAAAAAAATCCATCCTCAAAATTTTCCTTGGCTCTATCAGGGTCACATTCATGGATTTGTAGCCTAAACCATTTGACATTGAACACAACTATTTTTAAGGATTCAAAGTCACCCTCAAGTATATCTTGCACATACCCTTAGTATTGATTCTCAAAGTGTTATGGCTATCTGTCGCCTCTAGAATAAACATTGATAACTTGAAATATTATAGTTATCCCACTATTAGAAGTTTTCATCTTTTCATCCAACCTTTTGATGTGAAATTTGCAGCCATTGCACCACATTTTGTTGTTGTGTTTCAATTGCAATACATAAAACCCAGAAGAAAATGCATTGTTAATTGATAGGCATGAATATATATACTTGCAAAATTTGAAAATTACGAAAGAAACATGCCATGTGCATTAATATAATTGTAAAAAGCTAACTAGTATGGGTGAATATGCTTTTGTGATAATATTCTAAACCATATGCTAAATCAATTTCCCTTTGTGTAAGATTGGTATTTCCACTACGTTGAGCTTCTTTGACCAATGAAGACACAAATACCATGATAACCTACCATTATGAGCTTTTTTGCATCATTCAATCCATATATTCATCCAATATTTATTGTTCGCAATGTATAAATGTATTGCATCCCACTCTCGACTTACTATATTAAAATAAAAGAATTCACATATATGTAATTAGTTACCATGTTATACCATAATAATGGATCATGCAGGAACACTAAAAAATAAATAAGTATGATATACATAAAAATAAAAAAATTCAAATGTGTTATAAATCTTGACTATCTACTTACATATCACTTTGATCATTCTACCTTTCCTCGATAGGTGCTTCCCTTCAAGATCATCCATGGAGTTGACATCCCAAATACGATCTAATACATTAATACCTTTTCTTATTTCATCACTGTATTGAAAAATATAAACCATGGTTTGATATACCATATACCCCTTCTACCATAGAATCCTCAAGACGTGATCTTTGTCTAACCAGAGCCTCCACTATTTTTAATTTCCTCTCAACCATCCACATTGATCTTATGTGTATAGGTCCACACTTTTCAATCTCCTCAACTTGGTGTATAAGGTAGTGTTATTGTGAATTGAAAAATGTCAAAGGTAGATACCTTTCCATTTCACATATCAAATTAGGAATTTGTTTTCTCCAATACTTTATATCTTCTTTATTGATTTCTATAGATGACAACCATCTAAAAATGAAGCAAGAAAATCACAAGGTTCAACAAAAAATGAATAATATAGTACATTATGAGAAGAAAAACACGTGGAGTGAAAAATGTGTGACATAACAACTTATTGAACAAATTACACTTTGCACATAAATTTCCACTTATCTCATGTATTTTCCAAGATCATATATAACTTGTTTGAATTTGATGTCCAAATTTTCTGGGAGAGATAAAGGTAGAACATACTATAACAAAAATAATGACTGATCATTATTTTTTCCCAAATCAGTAGAAAAAACAAACTAATTAACAAGATGTTTCACCAATGTATAAAATATACATGCACCAAAATAATTACCTTACTGAACGTATGCCAATAATGAGTTTTTACCCCATGTAATTCACCTTTCTTTGTTAGGATAATATTTATTTTTGAAGAAAATCTAGTTGGAAATTTAAGTTTTTCAATAACCACTTTAACATGCTTGTTTTATTGCTTTGTCAATAACCATAAAAGGATGCTTATATTTTTTATGTCTCCATCGCTATTTGAATGAATAGCACTTTGCAATGCATGGTTAGCCTCATTAATGTTATTACAAATTTTGACAATTTTTTCTTTATCTCTCCTTCCATCTAAGATTCGTCATAAGGTCTCTCTTCCATTCTTCCCGATGTGGATTGTATCAAACAAATGAATAATTTCTAGGTGCTCATATTAGGGGAGTCTATTGAATTTCTCGAGATAAATTTTCATTCCTCACGGAAGTGCCTTTTTATTAATTCCTTGACAACCTACAATGTGAATCATAGTTGAAGATATCATAACAATAATATAACATTTCAATTAGTATAGTGAAGAAAATGCCATAAAAGGATTAAATAATAAAAACATATCATGTATATCGATACATAGAAAATTTGATCCATACCTTCATAGAATCTATTATATTGCAACTCCCATGCATGAGGTGTCATTCTTCGTGGTCTTAATCAAGTCTCTCATTTCCCATTGAAAATACGTTTTTCAGTACTTCAGTACATATGGTTCTTAGAAAGGAAGTTCCTATGCTCATAAAAAACCTTCTTTCCTAAGCTTCTTGAATGATGAGATTTCATCTTAGGACTACAAACTGGACAAGAAAATTTACCCTTTGTTTTAAGACTTGTAAGAACTAGAATAATTTTTATATCAATTATTTGAAGTATGTACAATGAACGTCGAGTTGTTTAAAAATAATAAGTGAAATGAACTTCATAAAGTTAAACACTATTAAATTGCACGGTATCATTATAACATACCACAGAAATGTGTTAGCCCAGGAACATCATGAATTGCCCATACAAGAATTGCATGTAATGAAAATTCCCTTTGCTCAACTACTAGTCTATAGATATCATACATAGAGACACAATTCCATAACTCCACTAACTCATTGATTTGAGGCTCGATATATACATTCATATCTTTGACCTGGTACTTACCTAATTGATTGAACATAAAATACATAATTACTACATATATGAGTAAATAAAAAAATTTATAACACATATTTATAAGGAATAATTGAACATATACGAGTAAATTAACAAAAAATTATAGGACATAATTATGAAACAAACACAACAAATGAGATTTTATTGTGCTAATAAAATATATTCGAAGCAAACTAATACTTGGAACAATCATTGTCAACATTATATGCTCCCTCTTTATTGACTTCCACAGAGGAATGTTATTGTTGATTACAAAAAAAAGGCCACACCGAGTAAGTAGATATGGCCTCTCCAAATGGATTGAGATTAGCAGTTGTTAATGAAATCCTAAGATTATGAGGTTCCCTTTTAAACTCTGGCCATTTTTCCTTTATATTCCTAAATGCAGATCCATCTGCAGGAATTCGAAGAACACCATCTTCACTTCTATTCATTGCATGGTATCCCATAATTTTTTCTATGATTTTTCACCTAAACAATTGTCGCATACATCAAATTATGGGAATATAATGAAGAACCTTGCAAGTCACTTTTTTTGTTACTTTAAAGTTTGATATATACTCTCATCAAATTTTGGGCATTTGTATTTCAATCCATGTTATTTATAATACATAATATTATCATTAGGGCGTGCATGAATAACTTGATATTCCATTGCAATAACTTTCATAACAACATGTAAATATCGATACGTATGAGGTAAAACATTTGATAGTGGTAACATAAATTTGCCTAATAATTTGCAACATAAAAAAATAGTATTGGTTAATGTACTAAACAATATTAATCGTACATACTGCATCCAAATGTTACAAATTAATGAAATGTTGTAGATCAAAGTATTGAATTAAAATCAATGGAAAAAATAATTTCTTTATGATGTATATAATACTAAATGTCAAGAAATATATTACATACCTTAGGATTTGTGTCACACATGTGTTTGAAAAATCATTCACCACCTTTGAGTTGACCAGCAACAATATAGTAGAGAGAAGAGATGTTTTTAAGCCTTCATAAATATTTTGAGTTTCCATCTCAAATACAAGTAAATCAAAAGCATCATCATACTAGTTTTCATCATAATCCATTACAACATTATTAAATGTGTCCTGGATCAATCTATTTGTCCCATCTTCTTCAACTATGTTATCAACATCATGATCTTCTTCCATAGGATCATTAGCTTGATCCACAATATTAATCACTACATGTTCTTGAACATGCGCTTCTACTATAACCTTATCTTCCTCATCAAGAAATTCCTTAGGGGGTCGATACTATATAATTACAATCAATAAAGTAATATTAGTATATATAGAAAATATTTAAATGTTGGTACAACAACAGTTTACAAATATAATATATAGGGACAACAAAGACAAAGAGAAACACACATAATTAAGTGAGATCAAGAAACAAAGATAGCAAATCAATTATGATGCTTGTGCAATTTATCAAGATATTTAAGAATATGTTGAAAAAATATAAGAAATATGCTACTTTTCGTGACATGTAGGAAGTGAGACACATTCTAAGATATATAGTCATGACCAAAATAAAAAACATATTCATCTTATTTTTCACTCATCATTATAATGTCATATTGTTTCTTAATGTCATATTTTTTATAATATACTTTAAAAACTTATTAATAATGCTCCATAAAAACCCATGATTAACATCTAAATCATTTAGGTACAAATCAAACCCACAAACATACACTAGCCCCTAGCACCTTAACCTCATTCCCCTAAGCCCTTAGACCCCTAACCCCTAAGCCCTTAACCCATAAACCCTTAAATATAAATAACCCCTTATACCTAAGCCCATAAATCAATTAACCCCTGACTCGACCTAACCTCTTAATTGACCGTAACAAAAATAATCAAATAATATTTCTAGTTCACATCAAGTTGACAACATAGTTCAAACACCTCCCAAAATAATATTATAAAATAAATTTACAATAGAAAGATAATACAATTTACAATACAAAGACATACAATCTAAAAGACAATATACATATAAGAATTTACAAAAATAGTCTACAATACAAAGACATATAATAAATAACTTACAAATCAATGATATTCATGTCTACCTTTAATGTGTCCATAGTCTCTACAATGTTTTTTAGATAACTTTATTAGAATTCTTGTTGGCATCAATTCCTTATAATTTCAACAAGGGAAATAACTTTTTTGATACTCACTAGAAGCCCTTGATGTTGATCCCTACATGTATCCTTGGTCTCCTTGAGGAATGTTATGTGACATTTTTTGTCACCAAATATATATATAATTAATTTTATAACCATATAATATATATTAATATATACTAATAATACTATATATTAATTATAATATTAATGCTATATTTATTTTAATTAGTTAAATTGGTCAACGTAAGTAGTCCCATATTAGACGTTGTTAGCAAAAAAAGATAGTAATGGTGGAATTGAACATTATGCAATTATTATTTTCCATTTGTCAGAAGTTGAAAAACACACTTTCATATTCCATATAGTGTCATATATCTGTCGGTAAAAGAACTCCCACCAGATATTCAACCACTGGAGGGATTATAGGAAACCACAAGATAATCAACAAGATAGGAAAATCCTTTGAATCTTTGATCATTAAAGAAATCATGTCAGATATTCAATGGGCCTCGAGATTTTAGCAAAAAAAAAAAAATACATTTAACTTACGACATTTTTTTTCTATTTTATCCATTTTGTCAGATTCCGCCATTGGAATTTCCACCCAAATTTAGTAGTGTAGTCATTAGATTTCATGATTTTAAATACTCGTTATTATAATTGGATTATAATTCGGTCTTATTTCTTTAAAATGAAAAAATAACATTTTCTAATATGTGCAGAAGGATGGTGTTTAAAACAAGTAACATATTCTTGCGTATTTACATATATTCATACTTCGACATCGCTCTGGACAGTGAAAGCCCTTCACAAGGCCTCATGGAGTATGGGCATGTTAACTTCAATATAGTTTATTCTCTTATGCTCTTAACTGAAAAAAAAAAAAAAAATTTGCACTAAGTACTTTGCAGTCTATAGTTTTTGCCTGAACATATACAAAAGTGTTGATTGGATGCAAAGAGTAAGTGTGGAAAGTTCAAATCCATTTGCAATATCAATTCTTATTTACCAATTTTAGTGTTTTGTATTGTAGGGGGTTTTATCCAAATTAATATTCATGATCATGACATATTGTATCTCATATTCATTATAATAATAGAAGACAATTTATATTCTATTGAAAGAATTATCTACGTTACTGATGAAGAAACATGGTATTCACATTTAGTATGCAAAAATACACCAAGATCAAGTACTACTATTAATATCCATTTAGTAAATCCACATGCAATGGTGTTATCGTATCTAGTTACAAAGATATTGATAAGGTTGTATTTATCGATATTATAAAATACTCTTTTCGATATCTATTTAGTGACTTCAAGTTCATATTTCTTTTAAAGGCCGATGTTTAGAATTCAATTGAATCATCCTCAACTATAAAAAACTATGAGGATTGGCTGGAAGTGTTCTTGGTTCAATTGCTGGTGTGCCCCTTACTGCTATAGTTTGTGTTGGTATTACTAGTGTACTACCGAGTAGCTCAAATTCTTATGCATTTATATTCAAGGACATTAGAAGATTTTTAGAGAAGAAAATATGATAAGTTGTAATTCTATAATTGAAAGTGCCTTTTTACTTTGTTGAAAGAAAATTTAAAAAATGAAATTTGTATTATTTATCTGATGATCTAAGTTCCTTTAATATTCAATAATACAAATATAATCACTAAATGTGCAGTTATATGATCCAGTGTTTCCAAATAGAAAAACAATTTTACACCCTAAATGTCCTCACTAAGCATTAGTTTGTTGAATAAATTGTAAGAAAAAACTTTTATTTATTATTATGTGATCTAGAATATTAATGAAATAGTATCCTAATACCAATTTCTAAAGCGTTTGAAACATATATACCATGAGTACTAGAAAATTTTCAAGATTGATGATGATCACTACTTAATGAATACCGTTAAAATCGATAGTATCTAAATTTCATTTATATCATTAACATCAATAGTAGTTAAATGGCATGTCATATATGATCTGTTCAATTATGAGAGGATAAAGTGGTTACAAGTTCATTGCAAAATCAACTAAGGGATCGGGGTGGAGGCAGTGGGGGGCTAGGGAGTTCAAAACATAGATTTCATTATATGGAACACAAAATGATTTCAGACATTAGATGTCAATTCCTATTATATGTGAAAACAATTTGTTAATTTTGATTTTCTATAGTCTATAGATAATATAACAAACAAAATTGCAAATATTGGCCAAAGTGACATGACAATATTCAAAGTAAAAATGGACTTTGTTATTGGCGTTATAACAAACTAGAATATGTCATTCGTATATCAACAATTGTATTCAAGTTCAAATTGTAATTAGCATAGTTCTTATAGCAACAAATATATTCATATTCAAATGGTAATTACCATATCTATGATTAAAATAAACATTAAGGGTGAAGCATATTTCCATTAACAAAAAAAAGTTTATTGGATAACCATTTTCATTTCTATGAACAAAGAAATAATTATGTTCAAATTGTTTTCAAAAATGATAAATAGTGTCAAAATTTGAACAAATAAATGAGCTTTTAACAATAAGTTATACAAATTGAATAACAATAATACTATATTACTACTTATAATAGCTATTATGATTATAGCAACACTTTTCTTGACATTGCAGTTCACTAGCATATTCATAGTTACAATTTTAGTTCTTTTGTCTCTTTAACTTTGCTATCTTGTATTTCGGAAAAATAGAAACAATTGCTATTAAAATAATTAAATATATATAATAAATGATAATGTCACTCTAAAACAAAGCTATGTGGGGAAAGAAGAAGAAGAATAAGAAGGAAAACCATGTGCAAATGTAAACCACCTTGGTAATTTTGAATACAAAAAATAACATTTGATTTCTAAAGAGTTTCTTAAAACCTTTACACCGAACCACAAAAGTAAATGAATGGAAATCCCCTAAATGGTGCCATGAAAAAGCTAGTTGCAATGAAAAGTGAAAACTTGCATACAATGATTGACTCATTTCATAATAACATATATAAAGATCTGAGCATTTGATCACTAGTAAACATAAAAGCAAACATTCCAAGGTTTAAGAAAACCTACACTATGTAAAAGCATATGTTTTTATTGCTTAATTGTTAATTGTTTTCGGAGCTATCGACTTCTTGAAGGAATTTCTTCAGCTTTTCCTATATGCAATATTTCATAGGAACAACTATAATTTGCAATTTGACACTTTGACTGAATATATCTTTCTCAAATCCTATGATTTCTCCTTGCAATTTTGTAGCCAAAACATGGTTCTATTCATTACCATTAACAAATCCAACTAGCCACTCCATGCCTTCATGTGTACTAAAATCATCTATGTCATTTAATTTTGATGCCTTTGACTATTTCAACTTATGCAATTGAATTGTTAAAGTTTTTCTTGAAATTAAACTAAATTCGCATGTGATACATGGGCCATTCAAATTCTTCACAATCTATACAGCTTTGACATATGCATCTACTATTCAATTCTCTATGTTTTGATATTTAGAAATAATGGTCTTCATTCTTCTGATTATCTGAGACCATGAAACTTTGAGTTGCTTCATTTGATTAGCGTTTGGTAGTTCCTGCGATCTTTTCTCTACATCCAAAAGTAAATCTATTTGGCTAAAATAAAATGAACCATTGTTCATGAAATACCTATCTCCTTCAAGATCACGTTGAATGCACTTGACAAATGACTTTATCTTTGTCTCTAGTGCTCCATATTGGAAGTTTCTTGTCATGCATGTTTAATTATTTGTAATTGTTTTCATATATTGCTAATAATATATATTTTCACCACATTAAGAAAATTGATAGATTTAGAAAATCTTTATGATGTACCGCATGCAGTAATTGCCAGCATTGTTGTTCGTATTGCTAATGAAGCCATCAATAAAGGTCCTAGATATATAACATCTTCTAGGTCCTTTATTATTCTTTTTAAGTTTAGGTTTTCTCCTTCGCATTAACTAAGAGACTCTACAAGCATATTACCGATAACTTGATGCAACTCCATGAGCGATGTGGTTGCACCTCTAGAAAAATAAACTTGTATTTTTTTTGGTATAAAACATAATTATTGCGAAGCTTTAGCTTCTCAATCTTCATTTTTTTACTACTCCTTTCATAGTTTGCATTTTGCAATGTGAGAGAACCATTTTAAAAATAATAGATTCCTTGGAAATTTGTTCTATTATTTCTTTATTTTCAGAAAAATAAACATTAATCGAATGAGGTAGCTTAACATTGTCAACTTCTACATTTATAGTTTCATCAACATTTTTTTTTTTCATTGGACTTATGAATTTGGTTGATTCAACAACATACACATCTTTTGAAATAAAACTTCAATCAAGCTCTTTTTGATTCACGTTATTTGATAGCTCGTCATGAATTAGTTCCATATTTACAATATATTTTGTGCTATTTTGACTTGACGATGTCCTCGCATCAACATCGTTTATGTAGTATACATATTGCTCTACAGAAATATTGATACCTAGTTCATGGATGATTTGTTCAACATCTATGGTTAGCCCTTCATTTCTATGAATATTTTTTATGAAACATACAAATTGATCTTCAGAAATACTGATACTTGATACTTCCATGATATCCTCAGTATTTATGATTAGTTGCTATTTTTTTGTCAATGAATTTTCACATTCTTATCTTTGTTCTCTAATTTCCATAAACAAGTTTCTATATCCAATTCTTTCCATGTGTGCATGAAATAGAACCTTCTCATCAAAGGCTTTAATTCCTTCAACTTTATTCAAGTTAAAAAGCTTCAAATCCTATGTGAGCTCTATAAGATGAGCCACAATTTTTACTATGATTTATCCAATAGTAAATGACAAAGGAATGAATTGTTTTGTCTTTTTTCTTTCAAGCATATTTAGCCAATCGAGGTATTTCCTACATACTTCAACAAAAAAATACCTATCTATAACTAATTTTAGCAATAGAAATGGATTATCGTGAATCCCATATATTCAAATTAGTGTTTTACTTTCTCTTTCTTCATGCAAATGTTTTCCCCATAGGAAAACTTGTGCTTGTCCAGATATATGATGAGGCTCTTATTCAATTATCATGTAATTGACTTATTTTAAAAAAACATTTTGAATTAGAAAGAAATTTAAAGAAGCATTATTCTTCCACAATATAGGATAATTGAATTGCATTGGTTCTTGATTCACATTGAATTTAGGATTACATGGAAAATCGCTAAACCTATCACTTGAAATCAAAGCTATTATGAGATACGCCATCACAAAGAACCTTTTGGTCTTGAATAAATTGGTTAAGTGAGAATCTAGTTCATTACAAATGATATCAACCCAGTTGACTACAAAATCCTATTTGTATGTGTGATAAAGTATGTAGAAAATGCATTTCGGAACTCTTGCTATAGTTTCTTGGCCCATGACACATGCACAATGATGACAACAGTCTCTAAGTGACTATTTAAAGAAAAATATTTTTAGAACAGATATATCACAAGAAATTTGGTGACTCGGCAAAAATAAATCCGTGGTAACATTAGATTCATCTACTTCTGATATCGTCGAACTATTTTCTTTGGACAAATGTAAGAAAATATTAGCCTCTGATAAGTTGATATACATCTAAATGACTTTGCATTCAAATATACTCTCTTCATTTATTGCATAATTCTTCTTGTTTCTGAATAAAAAAAATTGTGTGCTAATGAACAATTTCTTTGAAATAAATAATTGTTGGTACATATGCAGCATTCGCTAATCCACTAGTCCAAATAGTATTACTGTTATTATCTTCCATTGGCATATTAGCATAACACTCATATGCAATCAGCTAGTGAAATTTCTCATCAACAACACCAAGTAAATTAAAGGTACTAGTGCAAATATATTCTTTTCTTTATTTACTAACCGTATCATTTTCCTAGCTAAAAACACCTTCTCAATAAAAGGTGTTCTCAACACTGTTGAACTGCACTTTTTTTTCAATTATGTATATATACACTACATATTACTTTTGAAAATGCAAAATTGGGTTTGACTACTGTAACTATGAAATATGTTACATGGAACATTTGTCAATAAACAATAATTGAAGATAGTAAAACTAATGTTTACGAAAAACGAGTGCAAATATACCTCGAAACTACAAAATCTTCTCATCCATTTATTACACATCTCATTTTCCTATGACTATAAATTCTTTACAATAATGGCAGCTAGCTCACAGACTGAATAACAATTATGAATAACCTAACACACAAATTTGAAAAATATGAGAAACACATGTAGTTTAACCAATTATTGTGAATTGCTTCACTCTTTTATTTATCAACCTAAGTAAATATTTCCTCAAAAATTAATGGTTTCTTTTGTTTAATTCATTAAGACGAGAATAGTGTCATGCAAAATGGGTATATGTGGAGAAGATATGCAAACTAGAAAATATGTATAGAGAAAAGAAGATGCAAGAAAGACAATAAAACTTCTACACATTTGTAAGTTCTTCATACCATTCATGCATTTTCTCCTAAAAAAGACAATATCACTTCTACACATTTGTAATTTCTACTCACCATTCATGCATTTTTTCCTATGTTGTACAGTTGTGCAATTACTAACTACCTTGAACTATAATAAAACAATTAACAAATATGAAATTGTTATTGCCTTGTAATAGGTAAATTAATTACCTATTCATTTTCAACTCTGCATAAAAACAAATAATTTTTTTTATCATTGCATCCTTACAATCATGTTTTTGAAGTCAAACATATTAATGCCACTGTGTTTTTTATTGAATTCTTCTATAAGTTGTGTTTCATTAACTATTTCAATAGCACGATAAATGTATTTTTGCTGCAATATTTCTTTGAGAGGAATAACATGAAATATTGTTCTATATTTATTGAATATATTGAAGTCAGACACAATATCCAAAGTGTTAGCAGATTATATGCATAGAGTTATGTTCAATATATATGATAAATGTCTTCAAACAAAAAGACCATCATCTATCTTCTCATTTTGATATCGCATTGCTAATAGTATAATGTATTATTGCGAGTTCAATATTCTAGGAAATTGTTGAATTGCATCTTTGTTCATGTATTTTTCCATATATTTTAATACAAATGAATCATTATGCATCATTATGTTGAAAAACGTATGTGAAATTATGCATCGTAAATCGAAAACACCATACTCATTCCTCATCAACTAGCATAT
The DNA here is from genome assembly GCA_000404065.3 of Pinus taeda. Classification (NCBI taxonomy): domain Eukaryota; kingdom Viridiplantae; phylum Streptophyta; class Pinopsida; order Pinales; family Pinaceae; genus Pinus; species Pinus taeda. Next base: position 205,847 of record APFE030355903.1, read on the forward strand.
TGTTTCAAAATGGTGTTCACTATAAATACTTTTGAACCCAAAACTATCTTAACCATATGTATTCCCATGCTTTTTTCTATTTGCATCAACCTATGTTCTATTTCTTCATATCTTGTTGTATTTATTATAGATTCATGATCAGTTCCTATTGAACACTTTTTCTTGCATAGGAGTGGTTCATTGATGCTTTAATAATTATGTCTCAAAAAAAGGAAAAGAAGGGCTAAAAAAAAATAAAAAATCACTATGAACTATTCCTCAACGGTAAGCATAACATAAGCAATGTACATGAAAACAAGTAAAATGATATAGATACAAATATTCTTGTAAAACTCGTCTATGAAGGAGATATAGAGTCACAAAACAAATGAACGAAAATGTACCTAATACGTATATCATAAAGTTTGTATCTTTTTTTGAAAATAGATATTATGTCCAATTCTTATGCTAACAAACAAAATGCATAATTCTCATAACCAAATTTCAATTCCGACAACTAGAATAAAACAATTCATAATGATTATCCCTTTTCCTAGAACTATTAAATATACTAATATTCATTAGCTACATGCAACCACAAAAAAATAAAAAATATCAGTGATCAACAACTGATCAATGCAACTACCGACATGTTACATGTTAAAATTATGCCACAAGAGCTTTATAAAACATATAACATTTCATTTATGATTATTAGGCTAATGATAAAAATGCAATGGCATGTCATTATTCTTATTATTATTATTATTATTATGCATGTGTTATTGAAGCTTCATAAAACTTAGACTCTTTGATTGAAGATTTACACCAAAGAACCAATATGTAAAATAACAAGCACAATTCTTTTATGGAAAAGATCTATGCTTTCACATTCACATTCCCTTCCACACTATTATCACATGCACTTTTTGTCTACGTAGCATTGAGTTTTAAACAATGACAACAACTTAACATCAATCATTTGGTATAATATATCGTGTGATGTGATATTTATTTAACTTCATATGCTTTTGTGTCACATGCAAAATAGTTACACGTAGTTGTTATACGTAAGAAACAGAAATATAGAGCTATACAACATTGAGAAAAGAAATCACTAGCAATAGAGAAGCCTTACAACATATAACCAAAGAAAAAATGGCATAGAGTTATAAATCTATGCAGAATAAAGGATTTGTGTATGACGTCAAAGCACAGATGAACACAAGGGTGTTGAATCTATGCAGAATAGATGATTTGCGTATGACTCCAAAGCATAGGTGAACACACCTTTAGTATTAGATTGTGTCTGAATGGAATTTCTAAATGTCGTATGAAAAACAAACATAGATGGGAGATGTTATCCAGGCTCAATTTAAAATCAAAAATGTATTTTACAACATATCATTAATCTGGAAAATAGCCAACATTGAGTCAACCATGAATTTTGCTACTCGTAGAAAGAAAATTGTCCACACATGCATTTTTTCAATAGTTATATAGAAATGAAACTCCTTTACGGACTAGGGAAAATCATTTTGTTGGATAATTTTTAAACTCTCTCATTAAAACGTTTTGCAGCTATTTGCAAAAAGCAGTTGTCACAGCTAATATATATATATATATTTTAATATCCGCAATGAAAAATGTGCAAAACACAAAGTATGTCCAGAAAAATGAAATACATATTTTTTCATTTGCGTAGTTTAACATAAACAAAAAAATGGAAAACTAGAGTGTCGAAAATGCAAAATGTCAAATTAATACGTTAATAGGAAAAGCAACATGATGATGGATTTATGGCTACATTTTTAATCGAACTTATTTTTCATTTTATGGAGCTTTTACTATTTGAAGTATGTAGTATCTGCGGGGAAGCAGTTGCAGAGAGATTTGATTTATAAGCTATGAATATTTAGAGAGTGCACAAACTTTAATCATTTCATCAAAAAATTCTAATAAACATTAAATATGAAATGTTACTATTTTGTTCTATATTATAAATAATCTATTCATCATTAATAACATTTGATTTTGTGCATCTTACCTACATTCAATCAATGTGATGGATATTTGGCTAAATGTTTCATTTTTCCAGTGAAAAAACAACATGTATTTCATTAATTAAAATATTGTTACATGTTCCTATTAAGCTTCACAACCCTTGCTTCATTTTCTTGGTGGATCATTCACCAAATTGTTCATTTTTTCGATTATAATGTTATGTTTTGATGGTATGGGAATATTATATCATGATTAATTTATGGTTCTTTGGCAGTGAATAATTTACACATATTGTCAACACAAAACATTATGAGCTAAATCATTAATAAGATTGTATTCCATAAAACTTACTTGCAATCAATCAATAAGATGGATAATTTACCAAATTTTTCATTTTGTTGATTATAATGTTGTGTGTTGAGGATATGGGGATATTATATTACCATTAATGACAAGTGCATCATTTTTGGTTCATTGTTACTACATCATATGCCCATATTCTCAGCACAAAACATTGTGATCGAGTATCGGCTCCTGGTAATTGTAGGGATTTCCTTCGGAGATTTCCAATGCATTTAGATCATAGCACATTGGAAGCAATATGAACTCTTGTTCATTGTAGATATCCCTTTAAATATTCTTTCATTTGATAGCATGGAATTATCTATTGTTGGTGTGATTGTTGCACTACTCAATTCTTTTGTTGGATTAATTCGATTTGTTGCAGTTTTATAGATGTAGCAGATTCACAAGACTTGCCATTTTTTTATAGACGATCATTATGCTACCTTTATGATTGGTAGTTTCATATCAAGATTATGTTGGGATGGGGTCCCCAAGGGGCACAATGGAATTAGTTAGTAAATTTTTGTAAAAAAATTGTTAAAAGATGTAAAGTCTCTGCAATTTGTGGATGCAGAGCGCACAGTTAGATAGAGTCAAAGGGGCCTTAACCCCTTGCTTTTTGTCGGATTTTGGATTCTCCCATGGTCCACAGACCATGGTATTATATAAACAAATAGTATAAATAAATGAGTCTTAGCGAGTCTAAGAAGGGGGTGAAGTAAGAGAAGATAAAGAATTTGATTCATTATGGAGTCTTGGGCAACGCCCAAGGCAAGAAGGTTCTACTTCCTACGCTTAGGTAGAGAAAGGAAGGCTCCGCAACTAAGTGCATTCAGGCCTAGGTAGAGTCTGCAGTTGAGTGCATGGATCCCTGCAACTGCGTGTGAAAGACTTTGAGTCTATAATCGGTAAATTGAGATCAATAAAGACAATTTTCCTAAGAATTATTCATTATTTTTGTTTATATCTGTTAATTTTATATGTTTATGATGAATGACATGTCTTATGAAATATTGATTGAATTCTATGTGATTATCTTGAATCTATCTTAATGATGTACATAATGAATGCTTAGGAACTTCCATGAAGTTTCTAGTTATTTCTCTTATGTTTTCTGATGAAATAAGTAGATCTGCGCGAACTCCAATTTAGGATTGTTTTTCTGATGCACGTAAGTAGGTAAATCAACTCCTAAAGGTGTGCAAGGGATAATCATGGACCTTCGGGAAGCTTTGAAGGCTGTTTTAGCTGAGTTACAGTGACATGCCCTAGGAGTGGATAAATTTGCATGAAGGAAAATGCAAGGTATTGGAAGACATCACACTAGTCTCTTGATGTAGAAAATCGGTTCTTGCATCCCCCCATACTGCTTCAGGTGAGACTTCAGCCTGTGCCACATGGGTTGCTGTTGAAAGGGCCAGTAGTGTAGGGTTTTGTTGGTTGGCACAACTAATGCCAAACCTAGGTCAAGACCCCCTAAGCCAGCAAATGGTTCTATTGCTGGGACCGACATCTTCTTAAAGATATGTGTGATATCGCATCATTGGAATTTGACTAAGAAAGAAATTGAAAAGTGGTTGGATCGATCACGAGTTCGTGGCACAATAAAATAGGAATTTGCGCCTGTCAAAGGAGGATTGGTTGAATAGATATCTTTACAAAGAGATACACAAGATCCTCTTTTGCACCTTCCCAATCGAACTGTATGAGTGGTTATCTAAATTAACAAACATTCAAGGAAGGTGGAAGCTCGATAGTCCTACAGTGTGGAATCAAGAATTAATGTGATGACTATAAGCTTCTAAAAATAAGATTAGGCGTGCTATCGATCATTAATGTTAATGTTATATGCTTCTGATGAATGACATGTGTTATGAAATAATGATTGAATGCTACACAATTGTATTGACTCTATATTAATGATGTACGCAATGAATGTTGAGGAACTTCTGCGAAGTTTCTAATTTCTCTTATGTTTTCTAAAGAATTAAGTAGATCTCTGTGAACTCCATTTTAAGATTGTTTTCTAATGTGCGTAAGTAGGTAAATTGAATGTTAAAGGTCCACAAGGGCTAATTGTTGGCCTTCAGGAAGGTCTGAAGGTTGTTTCAGTTGAGTTATAGTGACATGCCCTAGGAGTATATTGATATGTGTGAAGGCGAACCCAAGGCGCTGGAAGACATCACACTAGTCTCTCGATGTAGAAACTTGGTTCTTACATCCCACCATACCAATTCGAGTGAGACTTTAGCCTATGTTGCGTAGGTTGCTACTGAAAGGGCCAGTAGTGTAGGGTTTTGTTGGTTGGTACAACTAACGCTGAACCTAGGTTAGGACCCCCTAAGCTAACAAATGGTTTCATTGTTGGGACCAGGATATGCTTAAAGATATGTGTGATGTTGAATCATTAGAATATGAATAAGAAAGAAATCAAAAAGTGGTTGGATCGAAATATAAATGAGTTCTCGGTGTAAGAAAAAAGGAATCTGTGCCTATCGAAGGAGGATTGGTTGAATAGATATATGTATACAAATCTACGCGAAATCTTCTTCTGCACCTTCCCAATTGAATTGTACGAGTGGTTAGCTAAATTAACAGTCAGTCAAGGAAGGTGGAAGCTTGATAGTCCTATATTGTGGACTCGAGAATTAGTGCGACGAATAGAAGCTTCTGAAAGCAAGATCATATAGGCTATCGATCATTGGCTCAATTGAATTATGCGAGGATTTGTTACAAAATTTGCAATTGATACCTCAGTTAGCTATAGTGAAGCGGAGTGAAGATTCTTCAAAGGACTGTGAGGTAAGTGTTTAAGATCATTGAATACCTGGATTAAAATGTTATTATGTGAAAAACGGGTGATGCCATTACCTTGATGTTCGGAGCTACATGAAGTGGAAGATTATTTAGAAATTGTGAAGGATCAAGACTAGAGTATAGTCCATTGATTAGACCTCCTTCAAGTGATGATCAAGGGGCAGGGTAGACTACACCGCGAAGCACTATTCATCCAATCTCTCAAGGGATTCCTAGAAAAAATCACCCATCCACTCCACGTCCACGTCCACATCCACCTCCACCACTACCATTCAACATGGCGAATGCAATGAAGATGTCAATTTTCAAATGAATAGGAAGTGAAGACCCATAGCAATTCTAGTTTGTTGCGAATGATGTATGGATAGCACAACAAATCACCAATGATAATATAAAGAAGGCACAGTTGGTTATCGCTTTACAAGATTGCATGCTAACTGGGTACTTTAAGTATTGTGTTGATAATCCTCTTGCAATGCTAGCAGAGACTAAGACGGCTTTGAACAATGAGTTTAGTAAGCCTAAATATAACTCTCAGATGGTGATTGAGTTTAAAGAGATCATGATGAAGGTCAAGGAGATGCCTTTGGACTTTGATCAGAGGTTGAAGTGCCAAATCAGATAGGTTAACATGCAGATCATGGATAACTACCATCACAACTAGTTTATTGCATCACTTTTTCCCTATTTGAGAATTGCTCTGTCACAACAAAATATAGCAACATAGGCAAAAGCCCTGGAAATTGTGATGAGGCTGCACACATCACCTATTTAGGATACAAACCTAGGAGAACAATAGATCCACTCACAGTTGGAAAGCCTACACCTAGAATTATAGAGTTTTAAAAATGATAAGGAGATTAAGTCAGAAATGTGTGCGGAAATCTAGTGTTTGAAATGCAAGAGCCATGGGCACGATAAAGATCAATGTCCTGTGTATGCGAATTATATTACAAGAGGGGACCCAATTCCCATAAATCTAGATGCCCTAGAAGGGTCGAGCCTCAAATTTGCAGTATGGTGTGTCATTTGTCAAGTTACTAGGCAATATGCAATGGATAATTTCCATTTACTTAAGAAGTTCGTTCAGACACCCCAGTAGTTGTTCTGTAATTTCTACAAATCGGTGGGCCATGATGAGTGCCATTTTCAAGGCTATGAGTTGATGATGGAAAGAACCCCTATGTACCATATGCAAGTAGAGACTCTGCCTCCATATCAAGGCACACGGGGAGGGTGTGGAGGTTATCAGGGTCGAGGACAGGGCTGAGGAGGAGTAGGATCTGGTATAGGTCACAGTCAAAATATCTACTACAACTGCAGATAGTCAGGGCACTATGCACGAGAATGCCAGAATCCTACACACTCTTTGTGTCAATATTGTAGGCTATTCGACCATACTATAGAATAATTCTTGGTGTTAATAGCTAAGATGCAAGACAAGAAAATACAGCCTGTGCAGAATTTACAAATGATGAGGGATGAGCCCCACAAAGAATATCAAAGTGTTAATATTATGCTAAGAAGTGGAATGAAGACTGGCACTGATAAAGGTAAACAACCTGAAGAAGAAGGATGGGTCCACAAAGCTCTAGAGAAAGAAGCCAACCTTGAGCTGGATTGCACTAAGGAAACATTTATGTAAGCTAAGAAGAGCTTCGCTGAAGCCTCCACCTCAAAAATCTAGGACAAGATGAAAGAAATTAGCATGTGTGTAGAGGTTGATCCTTATGTACTCACTACATTTTTGGAGACTTGCATGAAGGTGTTGCATGATAGAAAGGATGTGGAAGGCCTGCAAGAATTAATAAATAATTACACCAACAAAAAGAAAGCCCTTAATGGACACTGTGTGGTTAGAAATATTGGCAAGAATAAGGCATGAATAGGGTGAGAGATGTGGCTAACATTGCAAATAGGTGATTATGAAATGGACCAGTTCATCTTGGATTTGTCATCCGATGCAAATGTTTTACCAAACTAGACATGGGAAAGGAGGGGAGACCTACACTGCAGTGGTCTCCGATTCAGCTCAAGATGGCGAATCGGCTGAAAATCATCCCTGTGGGATGGTTATATGGAATAATAGTTTATATTGAAGGTGAGAGTGCAATGGAAGACTTTTAGGTTATAAAAATTGTTGATGATAGTAATCCCTACCCTGCATTCCTAGGAATTGGCATGGCTATTGATATGAATGAGGTCATCAATTTGTAGAAGAGAACAACGTTATTTGAAAGGAATTTGTTGTGGTTATAGGGCCATGGGACCCTATAGAAGGGGTGTGCTATACTAAATGAGTCTGTGATTATGAAGAAAGTGATGATGAACTGGATCATATTTAGAAGATAATAGCGCAGGATCAATACTAGATCAATCTGACGGTATATGGATGGATTGCATGGGACCGAGAGTGTTCCTACACATTTGACTCATACGAGGAGTTGGAGCATTGGCAGAATCTTTTACATGAAGTTTCTACATTGTGATGCAATATGATGACAAAGTCGCTACACTGTGTTTCGTCAGAGGTAATAAAATTACCTTATCATGATGGGTTAACTATTGTGGGTCTCTTTTTAGATGAATTTGAGTGCAAAGTCTCTGAGGACCATTGCTTTCAAGCATTGGAGTTGGCATTGTGCACTACACCTACATGATGGTGGGGTACGCATAAGGATAGTTTTGATGGATGGTGAGATTATAGAAGAGTGATGAAGCTATGGTTTGGGCATGGTACTACTAGAATGACTAAAAAGTATAATGGGAGGGATGATCTGCGTGATCACCTGGCAAAATGGACTAAGGCATGGAGGATAGAACCGCAGCTAGAATGGGTACACATATTTTTCTAGACCTTGGATACAATTCCCATGAACTGGTATTTAGAAATGAAGTTCTTACATGGCATTACGGAGTGGGATGTATTGAGTGAAGGTTTATTATTGACGTTTAGCTTTGAATATGGCTTTGCAAGCATTGATGAAGCACTGCAAGAGAATATAGTGGTTATCTTCATAACACTGAAGGAACTTATGGAATGGACCCAACCTGACTAAAGCTTCCATCTGCACCACACACTAGAATGCTATAATGTGACCACTGAAGAAAAGGAAGAAGACCCAAAGAACATCAATATTTTTGAGGAAAAAGGGCATCACGAAGTCGAAGGCCCACAAATATAAAACCTAGACATATCCACACCTTTGAAGATGAAGCAAGTAAACATTGGCACTAAAGAAGAACCGAAGTTCACGAAAATTGGAGATTATTGCGATGACACTACAGTAGATAAGGTTGTTGAATTAATTCATGAATATCAGGATATATTTCCCTCTAAGTTTTCGGATTTGAAGGGCATAATCGACGATTTGGGCATTATGAAGATCACATTGAAGCTGAATGGGAAGCCTATTAAACAAAGGACTTATCGCCTTAATCTTAAACATAAGGAAAAGGTTCGCCAAGCGATGGATAAAATGTTGGAGGCAGACATCATAGAACCTATCGAAGAATTCGATTGGGTGAGCCCAATGGTGGTCCAAGAGAGGAAACAAAAAGTTTTAAGAAAGATTTGCGTATATCTGCGGAAGCTTAATGATGCATGTGTTAATGATCCATTTCCAATGCCATTTACAGATGAAGTTTTAGACAATGTGGGAGGGCAGGAGGCCTAGTTCTTTATTGATGGGTTTTTAGGTTATCATCAAATCAAGATCATGCCAGAGGATAGGAGAAAAATGACCTTCACGATGGAGTGGGGTTGTTTTCAGTACATTGTTATGCCTTTTGGATTAATGAATATGCCTGCAATATTTTCCCGCGTAGTCATAACGACATTCAAGATGTTCATTCATAAGTTTCAGGAAATATTCTATGATGACTCGATGGTGTTTGGATTAGTGAAGCACCATGTAGCAAGTCTACGCCTTATGTTGGATACATGTTGTATATACCAGATAATGCTCAATTTGAAAAAATGCATATTTTGTGTTCCTTTCAGGATCTTATTGGGTCATGTTGTATGAAAGCAAGGATTGATAGTGGATCCTACAAAGGTTGCAGTAATTATCAATTTGGAGGCCCGTAGGAATGTCAAGAAACTCCACGTGACATTTGGACATACGGGTTACTCTAGAAAATTCATCAAAGCTTATGCTCAAATTACCGCACCCATGGAGAAACTGCTAAAGAAGGATGCGACATTCTATTGGGATGAATAATGTCAACGCAATTTAGATGTATTAAAAAAAAAAGATGGTTACTGTGTCAATCCTGGTATTCCCTAATTCGAAAAATGATTTTCATGTGCATATGGATGCTTCTTGCATTGCATTAGGTGCAGTGCTACCACAGGTCGGTGAAGGAGAAATGGACCATCATATTTCCTTCACAAGTAGGAAGTTATCGAAGGCCATGAAAAATTATTCAACAACTAAGTGTGAAGGGTTGGCCATGATGCACGCACTGCAAAAATTTAGGCATTATCTATTAGGAGGGCATTTCAAGATGTATACAGATTATTCGACCTTAAAATACCTGGTAAACAACACTGTGTTGGGGGGGTGAATTTGTAGATGGTTGTTACTATTTTAGGAGTATGACTTGGAATTCATTGCAAAGCTGGGGAGGTTGACTGCCCCAACCTGACCATTTATCATTAATTGAAACAAGTGAAGAGCCTAGTAGTTTGGAGGAAGGGTTGCCAGATGCGTAGCTATTTATGGTGCATGTAGTAGATGACTATTTTGCATTCATTCTTCACTTCTTAAAGTCTATAGGGATGGCGTCGGAAGGATACACAAGTCAACAAAAGAAGGAATTAGTAGAGTGCACAACCAACTTTTAATTCATTGTGGGACATTTCTATAAAATGGGTGTAGATGAAATATTGCAAATATATGTGTCATAATTTGAGCATATAGCATTCTCACCGAACCTCATGGGGGAGCTGCAAGGGACTGTTATGTAGGAAAAGAAATTTCATAGAAGATTTTGTGCACATTTCTATGGTTGATCCAAAATGGATCAAGTTTTGCCTCGAGATCAAAGTCTTCAAATGCAGATGAAAGTGGGATCAAGTTGAAGTGCTGGTTGAGATGATTCCAACGATGTAAGCGACACATAAATCTGAGTTTGGATGAAGAAGTTAAGGCCAGTCAAAGCTTCAAGGCAAACTAGGGAAAAATGAGGAAAGGTCAAAGTCAAAGTCAAATAGTCAAAGTCAAAGGTCAACGGTCAACAGAGGGTGATGTCAGTAGGACACATGTCATCTTGAGAATGTGCCATATTTCCAGGGTGATGTCATCAAGGTTGGTGATGTGTCGTGATTTGCTTGGTTGAAATGGGCCAATCTGGTGCTGACACATGGTAGCTCGGATTTGCCATATGTTGGCATGAAATCCCAAAATTTTGGGGATCAGGGAGGATCGAACCCCTAACCTCCCAGAACTGCTAAGACTTCGCTGAATTGTGATCACTGGTTGAGCCACATTGCTGCTTGTTTAGGGAAGCGAGGATATTATATTTATGTTAATCGATATTTCCTTACTGGAAAAGGGCCGGACAGTCAGGGTAAACCCCATGACCATCGGACCCTTAACATTTATTATAACCATAACTATTAACATTATTTGGCAACAAAACCACGCACCGCAAACCATATTCATTGTATATAATATGTTTGAATACATATAACTCAACCAATGGCGGAAGGGTAGGGCAGAGGTTTCGAACCTTCGACCTCCCAAAACATATATATACAACGCTTTCGTACAAGTTTGCTAGCCAACATACCAAGTAGTGGAGCTTGGTATTCAAGTTGCCCAATGTTTATTTATGTTTATGCAGGTGCCAAACCAATCAAAAACCACCAACGTGCTTTCAAAGGTGTTTTTTGATTGCAGAGAGTGGTTTTCTTGCAGGTAGAGGTAGTTTTTGCCGGTACAAAGGTGGTTTTTGACTTTCTAGGGGGTTTGGAGGTCACAGTAGCCAAATATGGTCGAGTTTATACTTCTTTGACTCAAAATTTCAAGTTGGACGAAGTGGTGATGTCCATTTTCTTATTTGAGACTCTATTTATGAGCTCATTCCTGTAACAACATATTGAAGACAAAATAAAGAGGTCAACACTGGAAGTGAAAGGACCAGGAGACGTAGCCAGGAAGTCTGGTGAACTCCTTTATTAAATTTGGCTGTGTTGATGTGTTTAAATGTGTTTTCAAATTGTTCATGTGGTTATCTTATTCACAATATTTTCAATCTGTTAAACTAAGTAACATAAGGGAATTCACACATATTCTATAATACATTTTTCATTTATGGATCAAGTGGTATCAGAGCAGCAAGGTTTTTAAGGTTTGACAAGTTTGTGTGAATATTTGAATGCTTACTAGGTTGGTGCTCAAACAAGTCAAAGGAGAGCTTGTTGAATTAAATCCATAGAGTTGAAGGGTCTTTTCACAAATTAGGATGGTAGATGAAACTCCACTTGGGCCAGAAATCCCAATTCTTGGATAGTTTCATGACGATACATGCCCTGGTGGAAGAGATGTATCATGAGTTTAAAAAGGGTAAAGGTGAATGCACTTCATCACCTAAACTAGACAAAGGAGCAGAGAAGCCTTTTCTTTTTACTCCTCCAGATAAAGAAGATAAAGGAAAAGGAGAAAAGCCTCCTCCATCTCCTCCATCATCACCATCATCATCATCATCATCATCTTCTTATCATAAAACTAGTTCTTCTAAGAAGAAGAAAAAGAAATCCTCTTTGATCAAATTAGATGTAAAATTTGATTTGCCAATTTATGATGGAGAATTTAATGTTGAAAATCTTGATAACTGGATAAGGCAAATTGATGTATATTGCAGGGTGCAAAAAGTTGATTAAGAAAGAAAGGATATCCATCTTCCTAGCCTTCGACTTGGAGGAACTGCACTTGTATGGTGGGAAGGCAAGACACAAGCATATCTCCAAAAGCATCGTAAAATCATTTCAACTTGGAATGAATTTGTTTTTGCTATTAAAATTCAATTTTATCCATTGGCTTATATGCAGCAAGCAATGATGAGTTGGAAAACACTACGTCAATTAAAAGGTCAAAGTGTTCAAAGTTATACTCAAGAATTCCATAAGAGAGCTTTAACACTAGGCATTTCATTGGACTCACCAGAGACATTGTTGAAATACATAGGTGGTCTTCATATTTATTTGAGGCATACCATACTTATGTTTAATCCAAATAGCTTAGATGATGTATCAGTTCAAGCGACTCACCTAGAAGCTAGAGGTAAAAATGGAACCCCAGATGTTGGGAAATCATCCAAACCTATTGAAAGCAACAATAAAGGCAAGAAGAAACTGAAATGAAAGGAGAAGAAAAAAACTGTGAAGAAGGATAAAACTGCATGCACTCATTGTAAGAAGGAAGGACACGATGAGGCACACTGTTGGTCATTGCATCCGGAATTGAAGCCTAAGAAGTTTGGGAGTAAAGAGCGAACGAATGTTGCTTCTATTCAAAAGGACTTGGGATTAGATTTAGGTGATGGGACAACAGTTACTGCCATAAGTATAAAAGGTAAAGATTCTAAAGAATCTACAAGTACTCCTTCACATTCCATTCATAATGATAATTATGAGAGGAAAAGAAATGAGCTATTTTACATAAGATTCATTTCCAAGCATACTAAAATTGATACTTTTTTTTATTGTGGATCACAAGTTAATTTGATTTCTGAAGCAATTGTAAAGAGGTTGGGTCTAGAAACAAAACCTCATAGAAAACCATATCCATTTGTTTGGGTGTGTATTAAACCTAAGCTACAAGTTACAAAACAATGTAAACTTCATTTTGCTATTGGGTCAAAGTTTGTAGATGAGGTTGAGTTAGACATAGTCCCATTGCCATATGTGGAATTGTATTAGGAAGTACATACTTGTACGATAGAAATGCTATCTTCTATTGAACTGAAAATAACTATCAACTCACTAAGGATGGAGTTGAATATATTGTAAGGGCTCATAAACTCAAAGATAATTTCTCTCTCATAAATTCAGGACAGATGAAAAGAATTGTAAATTCAAGTAATTTTTTTTTACTTATGATTGTAAAAGCATAAGATATTGATAAATCCAATGCTTTCCAAGGCTGTAATCCTAAACAGAAAGGAGATCTAGTTAATGTTGTTTTCGATTATGATATTTTCTTTCAATAGCCTAAAGGGCTTCCACCCAAGCGAGAGATAGAACATCATATTTATTTGCAGCAAGATGCTCCACTACCTAACATTGGAATGTACAGGTTATCAGCTCTGGAGAATGCAAAGTTAAAGAAGCAGGTATAGGAGTTTCTTGATCAAGGGTTTATTCGACCAAGCACGTCACCATGCGGGTCATCTATTGTGTTAGTGCGAAAGAAAGACAGTTTGTGGAGAATGTGGATTGATTTTAGAGCATTGAATAAAATCACAATGAAGAATCATTATCATCTTCCTCATATTGATGTTTTGTTAGATCAGTTAAAAGATGTGATTTACTTCTCTAAATTGGACTTGCGAAGTGGCTACCACTATATCATAGCTGCAGACTAGGATGTATGGAATACTACTTTCAAAACCAAACAAGGACTCACATTCATGTGAGTCATGAATGATGTATTTAGGCCATTCATTAATGATTTTGTAATAGTATATTTAGATGATATTCTTGTTTTTAGTAGAACATGGGATGAACATATAATGCATGTAAAGCAGGTTTTAGATGTCTTGAAAAGAGAAAATCTCTATGTAAAACTGTCAAAATGTGAATTTGGTAGAACTTATTTAAATTATTTGGGTTATATTGTAGGGGGTGGTGATTTGAAGATAGATCCCTCTAAGGATGAGTTCATTGTAAATTGGCCTAAGCCTAATACTTCTACAGAAGTTAGAAGTTTCTTAGGGGCAGTGCAATATTGGAAAAAGTTTATTTCTAACTTTTCTTTGATTGCAGCTCCTTTACATGCTTTGACAAGTCTGAAATAGGTATTTCAGCGAGGAGGCAAACAATTGAAAGCCTTCGACACATTGAAAGAAAGGATCATTACAACGCCAGTACTAGCACTTCCAAATCTTCAGCATCCATTCAAGATCAAGACAGATGCAAGTGAATATGGCATGGGGGTAGTGTTGATGCAGCATGGAAGCATATATGCTTTTAGTCTAAGCCATTCACATCAGCAGTAGTGAACTATCCTACATATGATAAGCAATTATATGTATTAGTTCATAGTGTTAAAAAGTGGAAACATTACGTAATGGGTAAAGAAACAATCATACATACATATCATCAACCACTTCAATATTTACACTCAAAAACTAAATTGCAACAATCATGAAATTACAGGTGCATAGGTTTTCTATAGCAATTTCATCTTGTTATCAGATATAAGAAGGGCATACATAATAAGGTTGCAAACAGGCTATCAAGACCAATTATAAATGCATCCACAATACTTAAGCATAATTAAGTAATTCCTGAAAGTTACATTGAACGATATGCTCAAGACACAGATTTTAAGGATGTATATGTAACTTTAAGTGATGGCAAACAGGTAGAAGAATTTGATTATTACATAAAGGGTAAACTCTTATATCATTTGGGAAAGTTATACATTCCACAAACTGAAATATTTAATCTAATTCGAGAAGCACATACTTCTCTCATATCAAGTTATTTTGGGGAAAGTAAAATAGTTGCACAATTACAAAGACTCTGCTATTGGCCACCAATGAATGAGAGAGTTTCTAGATATATTAAAGGATGTACTATGTGTGCTACAAGCAAGCCAAGTAATAGAAAATTAGGCTTGTTGATGAGCCCCATAAATGGGTAATTATATGAGCCCATTTAGCCTCCTAATTTGACTTAATCCACCATTCTCATTAGTTTATTGCATGTTTTTGATAATATTTATGCTAATAGAGTGAATTGGGATATTCATTATGCCAAAAAGTCTAATATGTGCTTTATGCAGTTTTTTGGTCAATTTCAGACAAAATCAAAGGTTTTAATGAGCGCTTGGCAGCCAAATTCAAGGAAGAACAAGGGAGAGGATTTGTAGGAAGGTGTTTCCTTCATTTATTATCCCTTACCTCAAATTCTTCACCAGTAGCTCGGAGTTCAAGGGCCACCACATCGATTATCACAAGGGCAGTCGAGCAAGGGCTAATAAAGTTGTTGTTAACTACAAGTTTTGGCAGCCGAGTTCCTAAAGTTTAGGAGGACTGTTGGGGTCCTCAATTTGTATAAATAAGAAGGTTTAGGGCCTCATTTCAGTTAGCTAGTTTGTAGTCAGTTTTTAGGCAGGAGTTAGTCAGATGTTATTTAGATTTTAGCCAGTAGGTTAGCTCTGCATTTCAGCACATTTTCAAGCTTTTTCTTATAGACAGTTTCTGGGATGTAACTATTATTTTTTGAACAATAAAGATGAATCCAGCTTTGCACTAGCTCTAATATTTCTTAGGAGTCTGTAGCTCTTGGGTTTGGGCCCAACCCAAGTGCTCAGTACCTTCTTTGTGCACTTTTATGTGTCTTTTTTACATTCATAGAATAATTTATGTTATTCAAATTAAAATATTGCTTTGTTACTTAGGTCGTTTTTCATGATTGAGATAGTTTTTCATGCTTCAGTTTGATTTGATAGGTTGGTAATAGAAAATATCTTCAAAAAAGGCCACCAGGAAATCCTTGATCTCATCTATCCCTCCTCGGGACCATGAGTTGAGACCAAGGTGTCCTTGCTGCCACAAAAACACTGTTCTTGCTTCTTCATGCAATTGCTAGTGTTAGATTCTTATTTGCAAAAGTTGGTACCAGTTGTGATTACATGCTTAGATCCATTCTTGCTTAGTTTTCATCATTATCTTGCATGATTTTCTACCAATAAATTTCTGTTCATCATGGTTGCTGGCTTCTAGGTCAAAATAGGTCAAAATAGCTAGATCTTTGGTTTGCATAGTCTTTGTTTGGTCAGTTTTGGAAAATAGTGTGCAGAATACCTGTGATGCCTTCCTACCTACCTTTCTTCCATCACACAACCTGCTCCAACCCCCTAACTTAGATTCTTCCCTTTCATTTGCCACCCCTCTTCAAATTTGACCTAATTCCCATATCTTTGTGCAACCTTGCTCCCTGCATCCTTGAACCAAATCCGATCACCTTAACCACTCCTCATCCTCATTCACCAAGTCCTAGACCTCCTCACACCCTTATCTCACCTTCATACCCACTTCTTCACCTTTCTTCCACCATCAACCCTCCAAAATTCCCTTTCGGAACATCCTGTAGAACCCTTGCAGACTTCCTGTAGAAGCTCACGAAAGCGGTTTCTTGAGATCTGTTCACTGTGAAACTCTCTAGAAGGGTACAAAAAGATGTTTTTTCTAGATTTTGCTTCAGAAGTAGCTAGTCACATGCATTTTACCTTTCCAAGAGTCAATGGCATCCATTTCCACCACTTTCATCTCTTTTCTTACACTAGTAGGGTTAGTCGGTAAAACTAGGGTTTGCTAGGGTTTGCATTTCTTTTCAGCTTTCAACTTCTTTCTGCAAGTATAATAGCCTCCTTTGAGTTATCTTTCATCCATCATAGTTAAAAGCTTCTTCTAAGAACTCATAGAAGTTGGCTTAAGCTCCTAGCGAACTTGTGCCAACTGATCAAGTGACAGCCGCGGTAAGAGCTAGTACTTGTGCATATAGCACCATCACTTCCAAGTTTGTTATGAACTACCGGGTTGATAAAAGTAAAGAAGGGAGCCCTAGGAGTTGCAACATTATTGCTGCAATACTGGAGCCCACCATCTTTTTGGCATCGTTGCTGAGGAAGCGTTAGAGTATTGGTGATTGTTTCTTTTCTTCTATTTTCTACTGCAACCTTCTACTAAGTAGTTTATTTCAGCAAGAGTAGAGTAGTTGTTTTATTTCCATTTTGCAATTTCATTTCCGCAAAAGTAGATTATACATTTCCCGCTTTCATAGATTAGCATTTCAATTCCACAATTTTAATTTTGCAAGCATAGATTAGCATTTCAATTCCGTAATTTCAATTTTGCAAGCGTAGATTAGCATTTCAATTATGCAATTTCCATTCTGCAAGCATAGCTTAGCATATCATTTCTGCAATTTCATTTCAGCAGCATAGATTAGTCATTTCCTACTTTCATTTCAATTCCATATTTTCATTTCAGCAAGATAGATGTTAGTTACTTGCAGTTTAATCTTTTTCAGTTTTGCAGGTACAAGCAGAGAAAAAACAAAAATCAACCAAAAAGATTTTCTTTCATGCCTTGTAAGAGTAGAGATAATTTAGAAAAAAAAATTGCACTGTTGAGATTGCAACAAGATGATGGAGCTTAGTGAAAAGAGTCGCCTTCACTAAATGGGCCTGTAGGCTATTTTTGGTGCAAGTCTATTTTTAGACTATGTATATTTTTAGACATATGGATCATGTCTATGGATTGCAGGTTGCTGTTTATGGATGATTGATCAAGTTGGAAAAATAGATGGACTTCTATTTTTAGACCACAGTGACTGCTCAGTCTAAATATAGAACAGTCAAATATTATTAGCTCATAATAATATTTAGACTATAAACTTTGTCTTATTCTCTTGGACCACTTCAGGATGAGCTATGGATGTGGTGCATGCAGATCCTAGAAGGAAATACGTGGTTACCTATGGGATGACTAATATTTGCATGCAGGACTTCAGTTAGAACTCAAGTGAGTTGAGTTTAGTGGACTGGAGGTGCAGTTGATGGAGTTGTGTTCAGTTTAGCTTTGTTAAAATGGTTGTATTTAGTCTAACTGGCAAATAGACTAGAGATGAGTTGGGTGAATTAGTTATTAATTAATTCACAAGTTATTAACTCATAATACAACTAATGAATACATCAGTTAACTCAGTTTCATGTCAGTGCATGTTTAGTTCAGCAGGACAGGTTTTAGAGGATCAGATTGCTATCAGTTGTGACTATAGTTGTGCATCAGATCTTGCACAATCAAGGGATTGAGTATGCCAACAAGTTTGCCCATGTATTTTCCCACATTGTAGCCTGTGATCACGTGATTTTTCCAAGTAAATACATGGTTGCCTTGGAATTATCATCAGTTCTTGAGCAGGTATTGAGCAGCGGAGGCAGGCAAGCAGCGAAGGAGATTTGAGCCAGTGATTGATTCAGATATGAGCTGTATTGTCTGTAACAGAGGTGGAGATACTTGTGAGAAGTATTATGCTGTGTAATGTTACATGACTCAATCATTAATATACAGATAGTTGGGGTTTTTAGCGAGATGCTTTCTCCGGGATACATACTGTGTTAATGTGTGAATGCTCTTGATGTTTTATTGTTATTGATGCTGCTATATTGATGATCAACGTAGAGGAGCTGATGTATTGTGTATGTTTTCCGCAATAGTACATGATCAGGATAATCTCCATTGAATATGTGTTAAATTATTCAAAATTTCTAGACTTCTCGCTTCACCTGGTAGATCCACCTAGAACCTACCACTGTCTTATCCTCTGGCTTTGCGATAAATTCCCAAGCATTGTTCCTATTAATGGAGTCATACTGCTCAACCATGGGACCAAACCATACTGGTTTCTCCAGTGTTACCTCGAACGAGGACATTTTAGTATCTACACTCTCACTCATTAGAGCCATGTATCTGATGTACTGATCTGTTGACCTCCTATGCATGTGCTATGATGTGGGTGCTCCCATATTCCATCTAGCATCAATCATCAATCTGTCAACTTCTCTAGTGCACTTCCTTTCATCTCTAGACTTCTCTTCATGAGTGGTTGCTTCCACTCTTTACTCCTCTTCATTTGGTTTCTCCACATCATCCTGAGGTTATTTCGTTGGAGCTAAAAGCTCCTCATTTGCAAGTAAGTAAAGCTCCCTCTCAAGGGAACATCACATGGCCTTCTCTTCATCAAAATTCCCATCTCTATAAACCATTGTCATCTTGTGAGATGGTAGTTACACTCGATAGTTGTGAGGTGTATCAATGTATCCCAAAAATATGCCCAACTCAGTTGTCGGTTCTAGATTTTTCCCTACTTCCTTGGTAACATGACAATAAAATGATGAACCAAATATCCTGAAGGGTAACACATATGGTTTCTTCCTTGAAAAGGCTTCTTCTTTTGTATTTAGCCCAAGAATCTGACAAGGACTCCTATTCTACACATATACAACTATGTTGCATGCTTCAACCCACAAATGCAATGATATGCCTTGATCATGTAACATCGCTTGTGCAGCTCCCACAATACTTCTAATCTTATTTTAATCCACCCCATTCTACTTTGGGTTATGGGGTGTTATTAAATCTTGTCGAATTCCTTCTAATGCACAAAATTTCTTGAATTCATTTGACACATATTCTCCATCGTTATCACTCCTGAGAGCCTTCACTTTCTTGCTAGTGTCTTTATCAACAAGTGCTTCTACTGTATTGTATGCCCTGATGTTTCATCCTGAAACTCATTCCAAAAGCCAAGATAGACTCTGTTTTTTCCGATGCTTGAAGCATGAGGTGAATTTTTTTTTATTATATGGGATGGTCATGTCATATTTGATGCGGCTTCCCTACCTTTCCCCTATAATCACTCCATGTAGATGACCGCATTATGGAGGATTGGTAGTTTTCTTGGCTGAGGTCTGAATGCTCTTTAGACACCTCCTACCTCCTGGGTTTTTCAGGCCGATACCCACTTCCTGGGACCAGAAACCTTTCCCGGTATACACTTCTACTTTTTGGGTCAGTCTCTACAAAGGATTGAGATTCAAATCTTATGGGTTTCAGGGATAATGGTACTTTAGGGGATGATGTCAAACCCTGTGAGACAATAGAAGCCGCCATTTTTTGAAATACCTTTCATTTTGTCCCAGGCTTCCTCACGTAAATGTCACTCACCCTTAATTCTTAAAGACAACTGGCTTTTTTGGAATTTTCTTTCCTCTTGGAAAGGGAGCTTCTTATTCTCGAGGTTTCGTTTTGTCAGTCCTTATGTCAGGCAAGGCCTCGTTTTCCCTCTTTGCGTCATTATTTCTCTGGGTAATATGTTCAGTGGGGGTCAGGTCACATTTACTGCCTGATTTATAGCCTGATCCTGAAAATACACTTTAGGACTCCTCAGTACACCTGTTAAGATAGGGGGTGGACTTTTGAGGTATGGACTTTGCGTCAGATGCATCGGTCATGGAGGCCATGATCTGCGCAACTATTCAGGCCAAAACTTGGCAGGGTGTCCCCATGTTGTCAAATGACTGGCAATCCACGCTGGTTGACATGATTGTCCGACCTTCATTGCCAACTGATGACATGGATGACGATGACCTACCAAAGGCGCGAACAACTCAGGAAGGCAACCAAAATGATTACCAACAGAGGGAATATGTAGATTGTGAGCCTTCGAACCATTATAAAAAGAACCTGAAACCCGTCAAAACCATCCCTCTGCCAGTGGTGATTAAGCTAAACAATATTTACTTGACTCACCACATTGCAAGTTTACAGGAATATGCTCTGGCTGGCCGATGGAACTTTCCAGAGATGGATGATGCCAAGATGCGAAAGTGGCTTGAGTTTCAATGGAAACCTCTGATCAGCTATACTCCCGTTGTAGCTAAATTGATGAAAGAATGGTATTGTTTTCATTTTTTGTGTGCTAGTGATCTAGAAGCCATTTAGAATCGTCCATGGGTACATGGGAGGAGTTTTCTTGTGCTATATAAGTGGTACATTAGCTACAATCCATTGAAGAATACTCCTACTAATAATTTGATATGGGTCAAACTCCCTGGCCTTCCCCTGGAGTTGTGCTCGAAGGAAACTTTAACTGAGATAGGAAATGCCATAGGAAGATGTGTATATGTTGATCCAAGATGTTTGGGGGGAAAATACAAACATGTAGCTTGGATTCTCATAGAAAAAGCTTATAGGGGAGGGTTTCTTGACCACATCAAGATATCTTGGAGGGATTTAAAAATAAATCAGAGATTGGATTTCTAGGGAACCCGCTTCAGGTGTTCAACATGCCATAGGATAGGACACCTAATCAAAAATTGCCCTTGACACCCTGTTCTTAAGAGCTGAATGCATCATGGAAAATTCCAGTCAGCAACAAATAAACATAGGATGAAGTCTCTATCCCTTGGAATGGCAAAGTTATCACCTACAATAGTTTATCTCCATCAAAATCTGGCGACCCACAACGGGTTATTAATCTTGAAGATAATTTTCATCAAACCCCATCTTCCTTTCAAAGGTTAAATCCTCAAGATATAACTTCTCCATCAATATACCCCAGAGTCAGATCATCCTTCCTAAAAGTTCGAGAAGGTCAATCACCCAATCTGATAAAAAGACTTACAATCACTTTTGTATGCCCCCCCCGGAACTTGTTACTGATAAAGAAATCCCTCCTCCTCCCCCGATCCCCCAGCCATACAAAGATTTTAATGTGGACTCCCATATTACTTTTATTCCATTTTCCTCTTCATCACCAAAAAACAAAATGACTCCACCTGAGAAAGGAAAAGAACCTATGGTTTCAACTACTCCTCTTAATTCCCCCGCTTCTTCCCCAACAAAGTCAATTGGTAGCGACCTGGACTATCTCCTAAGCAAGAAATCACTTGAACTCAAACCCCTAACTATTCATAAATCTGGGAAGCCATCCCCTCCTCAAATAAGCCCAAACTCCGCAAAAAATATTACGGTGAGAAGGAAAAATAACAAGGGTAGTAGACATTTCAGGGGAAGGATTGATGGTGCAGGCAGAGGAGTACGAAATATTTCCCTTATAGATGTTCCTATCATTGATATGTCAGAATAAGGGCCTCTTAGAGCAAGTATGGCCGAAAAGACTCCTCAATGACTTTCATCATATCTATGAACATAAGGGGTCTGGGGGCAGATCATAAATTTTTGGCCCTAAAGAATCTCTTCCATTCAGAACAACCCAAAATCATTTTAATCCAAGAAACCATGCATAGCACTCCTGTATCTATTTCCTATTTTAGGAAAATGTTCCCCACCTGGCATATGGCTGCTTCGGAGGAAAATGGCCTTTCTGGGGGCCTAACGGTTTTATGGGACCCTTATTGGATCAGAGCAAAAGCATATAAATGCTTTGTGGGCATTCTCATCTCGGCATCCATTAGAGGGAAAGACTGTCCTATTAACATTTTGAACATTTATGCTCCTTGCAAAAACAAGTTACCATTCCGGGAGAAATTATTTGCATCAGAAATTTCTGATATATTTGTCCTTGATGATTGTAGGAGATCTAAATGTCACTTTAAACTCTAATGAAACATGGGGGAAAAACAGGAAAAAATATCCTCTTGCAGATCGCATCAGATATGAGCTATTACATAGGAATCGTGTTGACATAAGCCCTCCTAGGATGCTTCCAACATGGGACAATGGAAGGATTGAAGTGGCATATATGGCTAAAAGACTTGATAAATTTATCCTACATGTTAGCATAATCGATAGACTCGGCATGCCATTCTCATCAATTTGTAATGTGTTTATATCAGACCATAGACCGATACTTCTAAGTTGGAGAGAAAAGGGTTTCAGAAAAGGCTATCTATTCAAATTTAACAAGTCATGGTTAGAAGAATCAGAGTTCAATGAAGTCATAATAAGAACTTGGAAGGATTTATCATCAAGAGATAATATGCCT
>APFE030355904.1:0-11398 GCA_000404065.3 Pinus taeda
AGTTAAAGAAGGATTATAGCATGGATGAAAAATATTAGCAACTCATCTGGAGAAACAAAATATAGATCATCCAGTTAATTTTGAGGATTATCCTATGCTACAATATTATGCTTACATATTTGTGGAGATTCCATGACTACCTCCAAGGAGAGATAAATATTTCACCATATATCTAGTACATAGAGCTACTCCAGTTCTTAACACACCTTACATGAAGAATACTTTCTAGCTAAATGAATTGGAAATGCGGTTAGAGGAGTTATTGAAGAAGTGGTACATATGACCAAGTGTATCACCATGACACATGAAACATTGTGATTATTTTTGTATTATTGTTTTTGAAGAAAAAGTGTGGAACATTGTGAATATTTGTGGATTTTTAGTAGTTGAACAAAAGGACTATTAAGAATAAGTGTACATTGTCAAGGATAGATGATTTGTTCGATCAAATTTCGGGAGGTAAGGTACTTTACAAGGTCGATAAGGTGGAGATATTGTCAACTACAGATTAAAGAAATAATATATTAGTAAGACAACTTTCCAAAATCATTATGGAAATTATGAGGTCATCATGATTCCTCTTAGATTAACCAGTTCTCTAAGTGTTTTTATGTTCTTAAATAACAATATCTTCAAGGAATATTTTGATACATTTCTCATTGTCTTCCAAGATGATATTTTGATATGTTTTAAGTATAAGGAAGAGCACGACAAACATATGATGTTATTTTTACAAGTGCCTAGGGCTAAGTAGCTATATACTAAAACCAACAAATGCTCTTTTTACCAAGGAATGTCCAACATCAAATAATGTTATAGAAGTTAGGTACTTTATAGGTCTAATTGGTTATTATACGAGGTTCATTTAGGGATTTTTCATGATTTATCATCCCATTACTTCATTTCATAGGAAGGGTGCAAAATTTGAATGGATTTCTGAGTGTGAAAAAGCCTTTCATCACTTGAAGGATTTGTTAAGAAATTCTCTAGTATTGAAGATTTAGTACCAAAACAAGGATTTCCTTGTATCCAACGATGCATGTAAATAAGGTATGAGAGGATTTCTTATGAAAAATAGACACATGGTGTGTTATGAGTATAAGAAAGTTGAAGTAACATGAAATAAATTATGTTTCACATGACTTGGAATTGGAGGTTATCATTCATGCTCTTTAGACATGGAGATATTATCTCATGGCCCATAGATTTTCATTTTATACCGTTCACTATGATTTTCGACATTTGTTTGAGCTCAATATAAATGCTTGGAAGATTATGTGGCTAGAATTGTTAGTTGAATATGATTTCAAGATTAAGTAAATTAAGGGAAAGGAGAACCCTGAACAAGCTAATCAGCTACTTACGTGCATCCAATATTATTCTTAACCCAATATTTATTCTGATATGCTTAAGTGTTAGATACCTTTAACATACACGATATAATCTTCACATAAAGACTTAACATCAATTACGTTTACATAACAATATAAATCCAGTAAAGTCGCGTATCAATACAACATTATTTCATAAACACATCATTCATCATAGCATAAAGTACATTATAACAAAAGTAAATGGATGAGCACAAGAATTGATGTAATAATATTCTTTATTGATAATTAGTTAAGCTTACAGACGCAAGACTTCCCTGCGCACTCTATTGTAGGGTTCCATGCACTCAGCTTGGGACACTACTCTAGTCTTCTAAGCACACGGTTGTAGAGCCTTTCTTCTAGCTTCTACACTAGCTTAGAGTCCTTCTATTGTACCTTTAAACAACTTCTATTCTTCTCCTATCATTATTATGCCTTAGACTCTCTAGGACACACATATTTATACAATCCCATGGTTCGCGAACCATGGGTAGATCTTCAAAAAGCTGACTTAACCTACATAAAAGAGGGTAGAAACCACTTTTGACTCTTTACTTAACTACACACTCCGCCACCAAGATTTGCAGAGAATTTCCATCTTTATAGCTAAAACTTCATCTTTTGCCCCAAAATTGACCTGGGGGACCACATCCCAATAGGCCCCCAACATAAAGATCGTGACTAGCCCTCGAGTCACTCAACTGGCACAAATATATTACTACAAAGATCCCCCAATTCTACTTGTGCAACCACTACTTGAGTCACGCTCTGCGTGGCTACCAACTTGACTTGTT
This sequence comes from Pinus taeda, assembly GCA_000404065.3. Classification (NCBI taxonomy): domain Eukaryota; kingdom Viridiplantae; phylum Streptophyta; class Pinopsida; order Pinales; family Pinaceae; genus Pinus; species Pinus taeda. The sequence continues at coordinate 2,168 of APFE030355904.1, forward strand.
CTACCAACTACTTTCTCACTTGATCTATTGCTATGTACTCTGCAAGTTTGCCAAATTTTCCTGTGTGTTGCATGAAACTACATAGGCTTCATCCAACCAAGGCCCCAACCTAGTCTTAAGGACTACCTCTTTCTTTTGCGTTGCTTCCACCTGTGTAAGTAGTTGCTTAGCCTCCTATAGCCTGGCGAGGGCTTGTGTTTTAGCAACAGTGCGTGTTGTCACCCTTACTTTGTAGTATTACTATGGGAGCTCGCATAGCTATGCATTTAATACCTGTAGGGTGGGATCTTCCTATAGGGTCATCGCTACTTCCATGGCCTACTCAAACAGTGTGGTGCATTCCTCAACTATGGCATCCACCATAGCGACTCCATCCTTAAAAACAACTTGTCGCTATTCCCTAACCCCTCACAGGGTTGAAGGTTGTGACTTCAGCTCTAATTGAGTGATTTTCATATTCAGCTTGAGTTGAACCCTATTCACCTATGCGTTGGCATCCAATGGTGATTCCTTAGGTATGTGAAGCTCCAACACTATCCTGCATGCTTCTACCACCGCGGCCGCTAACCTAGTTCTCTGCACCTTGATGGTTTCTTTTTCTTTCAACGCCTTTGTCTTATTAGTGAACATCTTCTCATTGCTCACTCAATATTCACTTATGAGGCTGAGGGCACGCTGCTCCTATGTTATTAACACTGATGTCACAGCTGTCTGCAACTTGTGAAGATACTCATTGAGAAGCATGGTGAGGTCCAGGTCGATGTTATTTAGAGAAGTCATAATGACCTTATGATTGGTTCCCTCCATGCTCAATGATCATTTCAGTAGCGTGACTGCCTGAAGATCCAGGTCAGGATCTCGAACTCGCACATATCCTTTTGGATAGTACTTAGCGCTTGTTGTTTTTGTACTTCGAACTGTTGCAATAGTTCCACTGTGGTATCACAAACTTATCTCCTATCTCATTGAGATCACCTTTTGTTAGTGTGACTAGATTCAGCAATGGATTTGTCATTTTTGACTTCTTCTGGGGCCCCTCTTTCTATTGATCCATGTATCTTTTACCCCGAAGGGAGTGCTTTGTCCTTTCTCACTGCCACAAGGTTTCTCTGACTACTCCTCTTCCTCTGTCTAGGGCAGAGAGGACTTACCACTCTAATTGGAGTCGCACTTTTCCTGTTCGGCTTGTTGCTTTGCACCATGCTACTTCTCTGGCTGGAGCTTCTCCTCAGCCTCTTTCCTTCACTTCTCAACCAACTGTTGGACCACCTACTCCATTGCTTCCTTATTTTTATTCTCTATGGATTTTCTCGTGCTAATATGTGGGTCAGTGCTTGATAGTTTCGAAGATGGCATCATCTGCAGGAGGGTAAGTCAAGTCAAACCATTTCTACTACAGATCCTTCCATGACCTAATATATATGTGGTGGAAGTCTTCCTTAAAATCTGTGTACTTTGCTAGCTACTCAAACACCATTGGGGACAACCGCGACTTCTAGTTGATGGCCATGCACAAGATCACCTCTATCAACACCCAAAAACCATTGGTCTCCATGACCCACGTGACATTGTTTGTGGTCCAAAGGGAGTTAAACTAGGCAGCCTTGGACAATCTTTTCTCAAGGCGAGGAAACTAGCTATCCTCCGCCAAGTCCCATGCCACTAGCACGATGGAGAGCAACAACCACATGTAGTGAACGATTTTTCTCTCGTCCTGAGTCTCACAACAATTTGTGAGCAAGTAAATATAGAGGTAGTGCGACCAATTGAGATACATGCCCTCTGTGCACTGTGTAGCCAATTAAATTATGGGCATCGGAACCTCGTCCATATGGAATTATCTCATCACCTTTCTAGCTAAGATCTGTCTAGAAATTTTAACGGTGGCGTTGGTGACATAGGTGATGGAGCACCTACATGTCCTTTTAACCAGCTTGAACTTTTCCTTCATCTTCTCTGCTAGGTTGTGCTGACTCATCATTCCACTAAACACCTAGTCTGGATTCAAGCTTGAGTGAGGCAATAGCGTGATCCAATGGACTAGCATATTTGTAATCGAGATTAGTGTGCTAAGCCAAAAACATCCATCATGCACCAGGGTTAGCAACCACTTGGTACAAATGACGTTGATGTTGGAGTGGTTGTAGTGAGGGACCTACAATAGGTTCAAAAACCCTTACTGATTCACTCTACGAATCCATTCCACTACCTCCGACGCAGTGACACCAGATTCCTTGTAATATACAATCTTCAAATAATTAATTTTCGCAAGATGGGGTGCCTCTCGTGTTTTGCGAAATCCTAGTCTTCTAGCTTTAAATCGGAAATCTGCACTAAGAGTGGACCTTTAAAGGCGATGCCTTCTAGTAGCCGGAGCATATTTAGGAGGAATTTCCCTGCATATGGGTCATTGGTTATCTTCACTTTTTCCTTACGCGCAGGGATATAATTTCACAACTTGGAGATAGGTTCCATTCCCTCAGCATCTATATCCTCTTCGTCCTCTTCAGCCTCCAGATCTACCACCTTCCCCTTATCCTTTGCAGGTAGTTTTTCATTCTTCTGGGCCTGGGTAGTATAATGCTTCCTCGGTGACTCATCCATCAGCATTGGCCCCTTCTGCTTGTCTTTCTTGGGTTTGGGGGCTTCTATCACTGGTGTAGTCTTTGGCCAAGGTGAGCTTGACACCATAGGCATATCATCGAGAGCCTCCATGCTCACAACCTCTGGAGTAGCTCCCTCAAAGTAGACAGTTCCTCCATTGCTTGCAGTTTCACTTGGTTTGGACATCATGCTGAGAATAAACTATTGGGTATCCTTACATAACCTGTCAAACACAAAGCTTGCGACTAAATCTATGAAAACCTAAGGATTCATAAACAATGCACAACAAAACTAAAAAATTCTAAGGATTCCAAGTGTTCTTTGTTGGACGTCCATGCATAATTTATAGGCAAATTCAAATTCAAATTAGACTATTCACCTAAAAATCCATCCATAAATGATGATTTGGTGGCTGATCTTAAAATATTTCAGCCATAAATGACTTTAATGAGTCCCCCCTGCTCCTCTTGACTGTCTCCTAGTATTCAAATCATGAACAATGGCTGTATCGGTCACTTTCTAATTGTTTTGTGTTGTATCTCCCCTCATAGAATAACTCCCTTTGCACGCTTCCTAATACTGTGACAATACTGTTTTCGCGCAACCCCTTTGTCACGTAGTTTTACCAACCGGGCAATGTAGTTTATAGTCCTGCACTTCCTCGCAGCTATATGGAGTGCTAAGATTGTCTTGCTATAATGTAGTCATTGGGCTGGATCCCTTGTGTATGGCTTCAACCGACTTTGATTTACCCTTCACAGAAATGGATCTCCATTCAACTTTGCAAGTTGATTGCACCACCATATTTAATTTCTTTGACGATATATGACCCCAACCAGTGCATATAAAAGATTCCCAAAAACATATTGAAATTTCTATCATATAATAAAAATAAGTCATTTACCTTGAAGGTGTAGAGTTTGATGTGTTGATCATGCGAAGATTTTTCGCGTTCCTTTTGAACCTGCTGACAAAATCCAACCAAAAACCTATCTTCTTCGAGCTCCATTAGTTGCATGAGATGTTCTTCTAAGGCTCCACGGTTATCCATTTCTATGAAAGTTGTTATGTGTAGACTAGGCACAATATACTCCATAGGCATTATAACTTCCATGCCATAGACCAACCTAAAATGTGTATGACCTAGGAGATTTTTGCAAGTACTCATGTATGCCCATAATATTGCTGGTACGTGCATGCCCTAACCATTCCACTCTACATTGCAAACCTTCATCAGTGCATTCTCTAGTATCTTATTAAAATCCTCAATCATTACATTAGCCTGAGGATGATATGGCATTCTCTTCTGATGGTCAACCTAAAACTCTTATGTCAATGCGTTGATCATCTCATTGAGAAAATGCGTACCACGATCACCCATCAATACCTTTGGGAAACCAAACCTAGTTGACACATATTCAAACAAACTTGTTGTTGTTTTTCCACTGTGCATTATTTCACAGGTTTTGACTCCACCCATTTCATCAAATACTCTTTCGTGGTGATGATATAACATGCAATAATTTTCTTACTTGGGGGTTGAATTGGTCCTACAAAATCAATTGCCCATTTATCAAATGGATGCAATGACATCTGCAGATTCAGAGGTTGCTCATCCATTCATGATGGCATGCCTTCCCTCTAACATGCATCAAATGCCCTACAATATGCTTTAGAATATTTATGCAGTGTTGGCCACCACAACCCACCACGCAAAACCTTCTGTATTGTTGCTTTTCCTGCATAATATCGTCCAAAAGCTCCTCCATGAGCTTCAAAAGGGCTACAATTTCATTGAAAATCAAGAACATATCATTGAAGTATCTCATATGATCCCATATTATAGAAATGGCCTGCAATTACGGAGAAATTTGTCACATGCACTACCAACTCTTTTTCCTTTTTACTTGTCTACCCTTTTGGAGTTATCCGTGTATTGAAGAAATGGATAATATCCACAAAGTGGTTATCCACTACTTGCACCATGAAGATCTGCGCGTCGAACAACCCTTCCTCCAAATTAGTAGGCTCTTCTCCTATGTTAATGTGTGATAGATGGTTAGGTCCCACATTCAATCTTCCTTGCTTAACAATTACTTCAAAAATCATATTCTTGAAATAGTATCATCCACTTGCATATTTTCCCTCCGAGAACATGCTTATTGACTAGATACTTTAATGCAGAACGGTTTATGTACATCATGAAATGTCTACCTAGCAGGTAATCTCTGATTTTTTGGAGTGGATTCACCATAGCCTGCCATTCGTGCTTTCTCGTCAAATAAATATTTTTGAGCTTCGACAATTTTCTGCTTGTGAATGTTATAGGGTGATCTAGTTCTCTGTTGCTAACCTGTGTTAACACTGCTCCTAGCACAATACATGAGGTATCTACATGCACATGGAATTCCTTCTTCCAGTCCGAGATGACCAAGATCAGTGTAGCAAACATTTTCTCCTTGAAAACATCTAGACTGCGATGGCATTCTTCATTCCAACAAAATGTAACATCCTTCTTTAGCATCTTTTAGATAGGCATGACAATCTGAGCATAACCCTTGATGAACTTCCGATAGTATCCGATATGGTCCAGCATTGCAGATAGTTGTTTAACATTCCCTGTGGCCTTCAAATTGATTATTACCATGATCTTGGAAGGGTCCACCATGAGTCCTTGCCTGCATACCACATCACCTATAAAAATCCCAAAGGGGACACAAAATAAGCACATCTTTAGGTTTAGCGCAATCTGATACCTTCAACACATATCCAACATTAAGCGTAGACTATCTACGTGGTGCTTGATGAGCCCAAACACTATCCAGTCATCAAAATTGACCATTAGGAATATTTTAATGAACTCTTTGAACGCCACGATGACTACGAAAGTGAATATTGCCGACACGTTCTTGAGTCCAAACCGAATTATTGTATACTAGAAACAACCCCATTTCATCGTAAAGGTTGTCTAACTCCTATCATCTGGTGCAATGTTAATTTGATGGTACCTAGAGCACCTGTTAGTGAAATAATATGCTTCCTACCCTCCCACCTTTTCCAGTACTTCTTAAGAAAACGATGCTGGAAAGGGATCATGGACAGAGGCATCACTAAGATTTCTGAGATCTACATAAATCCTTATTTCATCCTTGTGCTTCTTTTCCTGAACTACCATTGGATTCACCCAATCAGACTCCTCCACAGGTTCAATAATACCTTCTTCAAGCATCTTTTCCAACTCCAAGCAAACATTCTCCTCATATTTGGGATTAAGACAATATGACCTCTACCTAACAGTCTTCGTGTTGAGTTCTAGAAATATTTTCATCACTCCAAAATCACCTATGATGCCTTTCAAGTACGAAAATTTTGTAGGGAACAAATCCTGATATTTGCAAAGAAACTCAGTGAATTTTTCTACTGTAGAATCCTCCCAGTAATCCCCAATATTTGCAAACTTAAGCTCCATCTCTATGCCAATGTTTACTTGCCTAGTTTTCAATGGCATGGTGATGTCTGAATTTCTGGAATGTTAATATTCCTTGGATCCTTATCCTCTCCTTCATGAGTCACATCATAACACTCCAAAACATGTCACAACTGTGTGCTACAATCTAGTTGAATCAATTCCAAATGATCTTGTGGTATTCTGAGCGTTGTTGCCTTAACCTCCTCCATCTCCTCATTAATGCTTTCAAACCCGTCTTCAAAGCTAAATGTTCTCACAAACCCTTCTTTGAAGACATCCCACTCCGTGGTGTCATGGTGGGCCTCTGTCTCCAAATACCAATTCGTTGGGATTACATCCATAGCGTCACAGAATAAATGCACCAATTCTTGATGCGTCTTAGTTCCATATACCTTAGTCCATTTTTCTAAATGACTGTGCAGATAATTTCTCCCATCATATTTCTCAGTTACCCATATTTTAGGCTAACAAAACTACATTCTCATCATTCTTTTGTAATTGCACCACTCATCAAAGATATCTTTATGTGTACCCCACCACCAAGGATGCATAACGCATAGTGCCCAGTGCAATGCCTGAAAATAGTAATCCTTTGGATCCAAAAATTTATCCACATTAGATAAACTATTATAATAAGGAAAATTTCTTACATCTGATGACACACAATGCAACAAATTGGTCATCATGTTGCAATGCAATCTGGATACTCCATGCAACCTATTTTGTCAATGTCCCAACTCTTCATCTAAATCCGAAGTATAGGAGCTTTTGTGGTCCCATGTAATTTTTCCATCAACTATGAGATTAAACTAGTCTTGGTCTCACACTATTATCTTATATATCTGGTCCAAATCATTGTCGCATTCCTCATAGTCGCGGGCTGGTCCAGTATAGCATGGTCCTTCCACAGGGTCCAATGGGACTACAATGTGGAGTGATTTCCTTTCAAACAACATTGTCCGCTTCTTCAAATTGATGACAACATTTATGTCGATAGCCTAATCAATTCAAGGGAGTGCAAGGTATGGATTGCTATCATCAGCAATCTCTATTACTTCAAAATCAACCAATGCACTTGTACCTTCTATATCTATGGTAACCGCCTGCAATCATCCCATAGGGATAATCTTCGTTGGTTCTCTGTCGTTAGTTGAATCAGAGACCACTGCAGCACAGATCTCCCCATCCTCTCTCATGTTTTCTTAGGCAATACATTCACGTCAGACCTTAAATCCAAAATAACCTGGTCCATCTCATAGTCTCCTATTTGCATGGTAAGCCTCATCTTGCACCCTCTTCATGCCTTATGCTTACCAATATTTCTGACTATAGGGGGTCCGCTAGAAGAATTATCCTTACCAAAACATTTTTTGATCAACTCTTATAGTCATTGTATAGCCTTGTTGTTGCGCAATAGCTTCACAGAAGTCTATGAAAAGGTGGTAAGAACAAAGTGTTCAACGGTCAATATAGACATGTTATCTTGACTTCCTGAGGTACAGGATTTAGCGAAGCTTTTCTTCACTTCGATGAATGTTTCCTTCACGCGCTCCAGATCAAATCCAACCTCCTTTTGTGGAGCCTTATGGATGCACTCAATTTCCTTAGGTCATTTTCCTTTATCATCAAGATTCATCATTTCACTTCGCAGAACAATATTCAGATTGGGATCCTCTTCGTGAGGCCCATCCATCATCATTTGTAAGTTTTAGGTAGGTTGCTGAGGTTCCACCTTCTTCTCCTGCATTTTAGCTATCAATATAGGGTATTCTTCTATTGTGTGGTCAAAATAAATGCAGTATCGGCATGATGGGTTTGTGTGGTTTGTACACTCCTATGTGTAGTGTCCTTGCATTTTGTAATTATAGCAAATAGCTTGCATTTGGCCTCTTCAAGGTCCTCCTCCTCCTCAGCCTCATCGGCGCCTCTGATATTCTCTACATGCTCCACCAGTGACCTGATAAAGAGGGAAAGTTTCTTATTTTATTTGATACGTGGGTGTTATATCCATCATTATTTCATAGCTGTGGAAATGACACTCATCGTGGCCCATTGATTTATAGAAATAGTTGAATAATTGTTGTAGTTTCTGCACAATTTTTTTCAACAAGTAGCAATTGTCCATTACATGTTTTCTGGTTGCTTGAAAAATAACACACCATAGTGCAGGCCCTGTACTTGGTCTTGCTGGAGCTTCCTACCTTAGAGCCATTGGCACCTCCCCGTAATATAGTTCACGAAGCCAAGGGCAATGATCTCTATCATGCCCCTGGCTTTTACACTTGAGGCACCAAATCTCTTCGCGAACCTTTGGCTGAGCCTCTTTTTCCTTCTTAAAACTCTCAACTCCAAGAAGAGGTTCTGAAATTCCGCATGAATCTATTGAACCCCCAAATAATCGTCATGAATAGGCATTTCATTCAATCTCATCGCAATTTCTAGGTCTTCTTCCTGAGTTTGTATCTTTTGATGTGATAAAGAAATCCCTAGGTGGGGCAAGAGCGAGGGTACAAACCATTCGCGGTGTTGACTATCTGTGAGATTCATGTTAGCTTCCATGATCTGGCACTTCAATATTTGATCTAATTTTGAGGGTGTTTCATTGGGTCTCATCACGATCTCCTTAAATTCGATTATTGATCATGATTCAGACTTATGCTTACCAAATTCTTTGTTCAAAGTGGTTTGAGTGTCTGCAAATGATGTCAGTGGGTTACTTGTGCAATAATTAATGTAACATGTCAGCGCACGATCCTGCAAAGTGATAACCAACTGCACCTTCTTTATATTATCATCTATAATTTGTTGTGTTGTCCTTATAACTTTCAAAACATACCAAAGTTGATCTGGATCCTCAATTCCTAAGCTCTTGAAAACCGAAAACTTCACCTTATTTGACATGTTGACAAACGATGAAGATGGTGGCAGTGTGGGTGAAGTTGTATGTGGTGGAGTGAATGTGGAGGTGGCATGGGCATATGAGGTATCCATGGAAAGACATTCCTTATCAACTGGACAATGCTCTATAGTGAAACCTATGATGCTCACTTGTCGTCACTTGAAGGAGGTCCAATCAATGAATATATTCAAGACTTGTTCTCCCTTGATTTCAAAAACTTCATCTGCTTCGTGTAGATCCAAACATAAAGGTAATGAAA
>APFE030355922.1:0-51060 GCA_000404065.3 Pinus taeda
GTTACCTTTATTTGTTTCCAAATTAAACATATAAAATATTTTGAATTGTGAAAATGAATAGAATCATTAAATAACAAGGAAAACAAGTGGACAAATTATAAGTACCTGAAGTTATATTTTGTTCTTGATTAAAGTTTTGTTTAACTTTCATTTGATCAATGTCTTGGTTCTCTTTGCTTGTCACTATAATAAACATAAAAAAATGTTATAAATTGTGGCAATGAACAAAATTCATTAAACAACTATACAAAAAAAGAATCATCTATAATCATCCATGGTAATATTTTGGCCTTGATTGTAGTTTTGTGGGACAGTACCCTGGTCATTATATGCATTCTCTTTATTTCCAACTATAATCAACATATGAAATGATATGAATCACAATAATTTAAAATTATAATAATAATAATAATAAATAAATAAATAAAAGATAGTCACAATGATTAGTATTCATTTCTATCTCCATCGTTCCATGGTCATTGTCTTGATTAATTTCATTCATCTCATAATTCCCTATAATAGTCATCCAAAAATGTTATGAATATGGAAATTAAATAACTTGAAAAATTATCAAGAGAAAAAACCAAACAAATTATGTACCTGGTATGGTAACTTCTTCCTCTCCTCCTTCTCCTCCTATTTCTATCTCCATACTTTTTTCAACAACATGAGCACTATGTTGATTAATTTTTTTCTTCCCACTTTCATCATTCTCTATTTTAGAATCTCCATCATTAGTCATTTTAGTGAACACTTTTACATTTAAGAAATATGAAAAAAATAGTATCCAAAGTATTATAAGAAAAAAAAATGAATTGTAGTACCCGAATTTTCCAAGTTAATGGATACCGGATTTTTTTTTTTTGTGTAAATCAGCTTTTGTATTAACAGAGAAAAAGCATAGTACAAAACTTCTACCTTAGCAGATTAATGGCCGCTAGACAGCAGGCCTGGCTACTTAGTAATTGAAAGACACAAGCACACCACGCAGGACGGCAGAGAATTAAAACACGCTAAACCAGAAGGCAAGGAGGATCTGTCAGAGAAGTCTCTTGACAGGTTCCGAGTACAGAAGACATAGCAAGATTGAAAAAGAGGAGGCATAGGAAGCGGTCTGCAAAAAGAGGAACGTGACCGCCGCAATCACCGGTTGGCATGTCCTGGCTTGGGAGGCTTGCCCGGCTGAGTGCCTGAAGAGTCCCCACGCTGAGTCTCAGCGAGCTTGCCGTCGTTGCCAATGACATTTCTCAAGAGCTTGATCAGTACAGTGAGCTTTTTGTTGATGTTGTCAGCCTGTTGGTCCAGCGAGGAGAGCTTAAATTCAATACTTTCCACGACCGCCATGTGGTCATGCTCCAAGGCCTCAGTGTGTTTCTTGAGATTGCGCAGCTGCTCTGCTTGCTCTTCCTGGGCATCTAGAACTTTAGCGAGGAGGGTCTTCATGCGCTAAGCTTCGGCTTGAGTTCGGAAAAACTGGGTGGCACGAGTATAGGTAGTGCCCGGGTCCAGGAACCAATCCACTTCCTTCCCAATTTGCTGATCCGAAACCTGTGTTTCCTCCTCCTTGACGCTGGCTTCCAGTTCACTGATTTTGCACTTGTTGCGCTGGGATGTCCTTGTTTCGTACATATTCTTTGCTTGCTAGAGGTCTTTGTTTGCAGATTGGTTTCGGCAACCTTCCCCTGCCATTGCGACGCCTGTAGCCACGGAGAGTTCCTGCACTGTGTTTGCAGAGGGCACGGGCTCAGACTTACTACGCGATAAAACATTGTTTTTCCTTGTGGCTTTGGTGGTTGTTAAATAACAAATGACCGGGAGGTGATCTGTGAGTGGCTGCTCTTCTCTGTGCCACTTGCATGTCCGATCGGCATAATTGCTACGCGATGGGAAAATGGTGAGGCCTTGAAATGATTTCCGGCCTTTACGATCACCGTCATCTTCTTCCTCCTGAGCGTGCCAAGTGTTCCTTATCCTGCCCTTCTTACGGCAGCTGATTTCAAAGCGGATCATGGGGGGTGCGTATCTCTTGATCGCCTGCGTCTGACAGATATTCCTTATGTCATTCGTCCTACGGCTCTTGCCTGATTTAATGATGCTAGCTGAATCAGCATGTCTAATCACCGGACTCATTAAGTTATTCGTTCGTTCGATCTCACATCTCTACCGGCCTCATATCCAACCTAGATAGCTACATGCACTTTTCCTTTAGCTCTGGGTTGTCGATGTCTTGCCAACAGCTATCCCACCTTGCGTTGGGGTGTTCAATCCCTAAGTTCGCCAGGTGGTCAGCAACCGTGTTAGCCTTGCGACGGATCGCCTAAAAGGTGAGAGCTTTCATTTCCCCGAGCATTTTGGAAATGTTATCTGTTACCTGAGCTAAACGCCAATGTTTCGTTACCTTGCTTACCGGCGTGCCTCTGTAGATTTTCCTAGCCGCGGTAATGGCTACCTCTGAGTCACCTTCAATCATTGCATTGCCTGTTTGGTTCAATCTGAGAATTCGTAACCCTTTTTCCATAGCTGCAAATTCCATCTCATTGTTGGTTCCTTCTCCCAGGGCTTGACTGTAAATGTGGAGAATTTCCCCTTTGTGATTTCTGATGACTCTTATACCTGCTAATCCGGGATTGCCTCTTGAGGCGCCATCAAAGTTCAACTTCAGGAAGCCAACAGGGGGACTATGCCATCCAATTGGCCCTGTTCGAGGCTCTTGCTGGCTGCTTGTGGTTACCATGTTGTGTCCATTATCCAAATTGAAGATTTGCTGGTCTCTAGTTGAGAGTTGGCTGTCGGGAACTGTTCTGCATTTTGCCAGGATCAGCTGTCGAACATTTTCGGTTAAGGTGAGTTGCGAATGCTCTAAGTTCCTATGATCATTCTGAAATATTCGCATGTTTCTTTCTTTCCAAATGGTCCAGGTTATGAACCCTGGCAAGACTTTCCAGATGTTGTTAATTCTTAGATTGTTAGAGTAGTCGCTAGGCCAATTCATTATGGTGTTTTGGATGGAGTCTCTGTCCCTGTTGTTTTGCTCCATGGTAGTTTCTATCCATTTCCATAGGTACTCCGCCCATTCGCATGTATTGAAAAGATGATTTATATTTTCTTCTGCTATTTTGCAAAGGGGGCATATAGAGGGACCAAGGAATCCTTTTTTGCACAAATTTTCCCAGGTAATGGTTTTTCCCCGCATAAGGAGCCAAAGAAAGGTCTTTATTTTAGGCCAGAATAGGGCGTCCCAGACCTTGATGCTCCAGGGCGTGACCTCCCCTTGTTCAAAATTCTCCAGCTGCTCCCTTGCTTCTTTGAGGGTGAAATTTTCACTTCCTTTCATGCCCCATCTTAGCTTGTCCCTTTCTGTAGATGTTCTTAACTTTCTTTTGTTTAGAGTGCTTAGCAAGTTCCTTATGTTGTTGTTTTTTGTGATTGAGGTGCCAGTGTTAAGGAGTGACCATTCTCTCCATTCCTGTTCGATGTTGTTGTGGCTCCAGTACTGATGAACCTTGTACTTGCCCCTGCTCTGACATTCCCTTTTAAAGTCCTCCAGGTCTGTAGTTCCGAGGCGGGGGAGTTGCTGCCAAGCATCTTCCCAAAAGAACGTTGTTTCCCCGTTGCGAATTTCCCAAAAGCTATGGTCCTGAATTATGTTGTGGTTCCGCCTAGCTAAATTCCAAATGGGAGACCCTTCTGGCACGGCCTGTAACCTAATAAGGTCCTGTTCACTGCAATCTGGAGTGTATTTTTCCTTCCAATGTCTTGCCCAAGGTAGAGTGGGTTCTTTTAGCCAGCGCCACCACAGCTTAGCTCCACAATTCATGTTGATGGTGTGGGGGTCTATTAGATTTAGGCCCCCTGCTGCTTTTGATTTACAAAGTTTGTTCCAGGCCACCAAAGCCCATTTGTTTTTTTCCGAATTGCCTTTCCATATGAACGATCGTTGGATAGTTCTTATCTTCTGGAGGATTCCTTTAGGGGCTGGCAAGATGGAAAGCAGATACTGCGGGATGGCTTGTAGGATTGTTTTAGTGAGGACTAATCTACCCGCAAAGTTGAGGGCTCTGTGAGTCCAGTGCCTGCATTTTTTCTCCATTTTTGCCAGTATTTTTTCCCATTGATGTTTTTGCCAAGGTTTGGTAGTTAGAGGGGCTCCCAAGTACTTAGAGGGTAAATTTCCCCGTCTAAATCCAAGAATATTTGAAAGATGCTTCTGAATGGCAATATGAGTATTAAAGAAAAAAATGGTAGATTTGGCGTGATTAATTTCCATACCTGACGCTTTGCTGAAGAGGTTTAGGATATTTTTGAAGGCCATTGCTTCTTTCACAGTAGGGGTGCCGTGCAGCATGGTGTCGTCCACGAACTACTGGTGCGTAGTTGCGGGGATAGAGTGCACAGGATGAAGCCCTCTAATATTTCCGTCTGCTTTTGCTTTATGAATAAGTCTGCTTAGACCTTCCATGAGGATCACAAAGAGGAAAGGGGAGAGAGGGTCTCCCTGCCTGATACCTCGGAAGGGGGAGAAGGGTTCCGAGGGGGAGCCATTGACCAGGATAGAGAAATTGGAGGATTTAATTAAAGCAAGAACCCATTTAGTCCATTGATAGTCAAAGCCAATGGCTATAAGAATGGCTTCCAGATATTACAAGTTGACTTTATCGAATGCTTTGGAGAGATACAGTTGCATTAACATACCTGCTATCTTCCTGGTTTGGAGAGTGTGAACTATCTCTTGAGTTAAGAGGATGTTGTCCAGGATTTGTCTGCCCTCCACATATCTAGACTGTTCTTCCGAAATTAGTTTGGGAAGAATAGACTTGAGTCTGTTGGTTATAACTTTGGAGATGATTTTGTAGATCACATTACAGAGAGCTATAGGTCTAAATTTCTCAGGAGAGTTGGCATCTTCTTCCTTTGGAACCAGAGCCAGGAAGGTGGAGTTTAGCGATTTGAGAATGGTGCAGGAGCGCCTGGAATCTTCAACCACTTCCCATACCTCTGTTTTGATGGTGGACCAGCACGCTTTGTATAAGTTTATGGTGAATCCATCAGGTCCTGGAGCTTTTTCGTTTGGCATACTTTTGACGGCCTCCTCCACTTCCTCCATTGAGACTGCTCTAAGAAGAGTTGTATTTTTCTCAGTAGTTATGATGCGGGGTATGGCCTGAGCAAGAGTCTCGATTGCCTCTGTTCTTTCTTCCTGCGTCTCCTGAGCTATATGTTTGAAATGCCTGGTGAGTAGAGAATAAATGACCTTGTGATTTTGCAAAGTTTCTCCTGCTTCATTGTTGAGTCTTAGGATTTTGTTTGCACTTCTGTAGTCTAAAGTGGATCTGTGGAAAAACTTTGTATTTTTCTCTCCTTCCTTGAGCCACTGGACTCTGGATTTCTGTCTCCAGAGTGTTTCCTCCTGTTGACAACGAAGTTGCCATTGAACCATCAGTGCTTTTTCCTGATCTTTGGAGTCTTCACTGATATTCCCCAAGGTCCAGATCTTATGAATATGATCGAGCTTTCTTTCTATTATGGATTTTTCCTGAAAGATGTTTCCGAATTATGTTGCATTCCATTGCTTGATTTTGCTTTTAATATGTTTTAGTTTGCTTTGGAGCTTGAACATTCTGGTTCCTTTTATGTTCAATGGTTCACACCACCATTTCTCCAGCAGTTTGACAAAGTTGGGGTGCTGCAACCAGAATTTTTCAAATCTGAAAGGCTTGTTTCTAGGAGTGCCTAGGAAGGCAGCTTCTAGTGAGATAGGCTAGTGATCCGACCCTCCACTGGGAAGAATGTCAGAGTCCACTGTGATGCCTTCAAGTAAGATACTTTCTGAGATAAGAAATTTTTCCAATCGAGAAGCTATTAGTTTCTCTCCTCCTCGTCTATTGTTCTAGGTGAAGGAGTTATTTTTGGGTAGGATGTCTACTAGTTTTGCAGTTTCAATGAATTCTGCGAATAGCTCTGCATCCCTGTCGAGCCTTCTTGTTCCTCCTTTTTTCTCCAAGAGAAAGGTTATCATGTTGAAATCTCCCCCCATAATGATCTTCGAGGTGAGATGTCTAAGTTGTAGACTCATAAGTGAATTAAGGAAATGAAATTTATCCTCTAATCGTTGTGGTCCATAGACATTTATGCATAAGTAAGTTTCAGAGTTACCTATTACTTGAACTTCCGTGGAAATGTAGGATCTGGTGGCTTCCATTGAAAGGACACTTACTACTCTGGTGTCCCAGAGAGTGGTAATGCCTCCTTCCCATCTTTGACTGGCTACTTCTATGAAGTCAATAGGTTTGCCCAATTTTTTGCTGATGTTTGCCATGTGAGTTGTGGCACATTTGGTTTCCTGTATAAACATGATGTCCGACTTTTCTCTTTGGAACTTCCTTTGGAGAGGTCTTTGCTTTGCTAAGCTGTTGAGCCCTCTTGCGTTCCATGAGACTATTTTCATTTATAACGAGGATTGTTAATGGTAGGATGGGAAGGCGTTAAGTGCCTTCATTTTGCCTGAGTTTAGCATTAGGATCCCCAGATCGTGTAGCACTTCATCGTTTGTTCTTCGTCCCCTTTTTTTTTTTGCTTGAGGCCAGTTGGATTAAGGGAGATGCTTTTTGAATGGTTTCCTGTACCTGTTGCAATGCCTAATCTTCTGTTTTGCTTGTATAGTTCCGCCTTCTGTCTTGCTATGAATAGGTCACTGATCTTCCTTAATTCCTCTTCTGGGACGTTTTCTAGTCCTTGAGCTTTCCAATTTTCCTCCATGACTGGAAGATTCACCCCTGCCTTCTCTAGGGCTTCATTGAGCTCCATCTTGTCACTTCCCCCATCACTGGTTAGCATATCCGTGTCTTCATTAGGAATTCCTTCATGATCGTGCCTGTGGGCCTTGGAACTGATTGGATCTTCCTCCTTTTCCTTCCTGTTATGGTCTTGCTGGTCCTTTTGCTTCTCAGTTCGCTGTTTTTCCACATTTGTTTCTTCAGTGTCTGTGTCTGTTTCCAGAACGCTGAAAGTGTTGATGGCATTGCCTGGCTCTGCCCCTGTTCTGTTTGATCTTCTCCTGTTGGCTCTTTGTCTTGCTTTTGGTTTTGTAAAGATTTCCTTGCTCTGTACTTCTGGCGTTGTTTTGAGAGCTTCTTCTGTTTTGTTTAAAGGACAGTCTCCGACGAGGTGGCCATGTTCATGACACTTTCTGCATCGGAATGGGATTTTCTCATAATCAATGGCTTGAAAGTAGTCCTCATCTTTGAACTCCAACCATAAGCCTTCATGTAGGGCTCCTGAGACATCCAACTCCACACAGATTCTAGCACATGAGGTGTACCTTCGCTGAATAGTTGCTTATGAGGCTTTAATAAAGGTTCCTAACCGGTCTCCAATTTGTTTGAGGGTTGCTAAGCCCCAATAGTCTATTGGAAGGGAGAATAGTCGGATCCACATTGGAACTTGTGTGAAGGTTTCCTTTTCTGGGACAAAGTTTGTTTTCCAGGGTCTCATGTAAAGTCCCGCAGAAGCAAAGATATAGGGACCTCCATCAAAAACCCTGTCCTTATCCTCTAAGTTTGTGAAAACAACAGTAAAGAAACCTTTTGCTCCTAGGTGTAGTTTGATATCACCTTTAGGTTTCCAGTGTTGCTTGATCCATTGACAGAGGGCGCATTCCGTTGGCCACAGTCCCATGAACTTGCAAATGAATGCATGTTCTGACATGTGTTCTCGTTGGGCTTGAATCTCCGGATCTGTGCAGACTACTCTGAGGGTTTCTTTTTTCTTTGGTTTGCAAGCTCCTTGCGTGGCTTTGTTGGTGCTGGGAGTGGAGGGTGTCTGTTTTTCCTTCTCTTCTCGCCCTTGTTTCTCTGCATCTTGATCTTCTTCCTCTTCTGTTTGGGCGTTTGTTAAGCCTGTGATCTTTTGGTTTGCATCTGCTTTGTTGTTCCTGTTTTCCTTGCCATTAATTACTTTGTCTTTCCTTTTGGAGTTGCTTCTTGTTTCTGTTGGCATTTTCTGTTCCCTTTCTGTGCTGGTTCCGCTGGAGTCCTTGCGTTCTCCATATCCCATGATTTTTAGTCCCTCCTACGCTTTCTGTTTGTGCATGACTATTTGTTTGAACGATGGGGTCCCTATGGACCCCCCGCTTACCATTTGCCAGGTCAGTCCACGACCTCTGCTGAGAAGATCTGCTATTCTGTCTTTCTGCGCTGCCAGAGCTGTCTCTGGGTTTGCAGGTTGGAGGCGTTAAACCCTAGACCTAGAGGTTGCAGTCGAATCGCCAGAGCTCTCTAAACTTCCATTCCAATGGATACCGGATTTGATAGTTGAAAAGATTTGTAATTATTTAACATGATTGTCCTTTGTGACTCTATTTGCACAACACATGAATTTCTTCTTCCATATGTACAACAAGCCTTGATTAAATTTTTCCCCGCATAAAGAGAAATAACCACTTTTGCATCACTACATTGTTGGTGTTTCTCCACTAAATCCATCCAGAAATCATAATCTCTCTCATTTTCATCAAATGTGTCTTCAAATGTGGGAAAGTATTTTATAGCCTTCAAAAATTTTAATTCTGAAGTATAGAAATGTATAATAATAACTATATCATAAGTATAATTGTTTTGGGACTTATATTCATAAATGCCACTAGTCATTTTATAGTTGAACTTGGAGTTCTTTATGGAAATTTCCAAAGACTGGCATACATCATTACAAAACCAAAGTTCTACTAAGAGAACTATAGTAAAGTCATTCAACTCATTTTTTTCAATAAGAAATCGAAAAAATTCAATGTAATATCGCTTGTGGAATTGTTTTTTTTTCAAAGCGAGTGTATCCAAAACAACAAGGTCAGTATGTAAAATTGGTTGCAGCTGACATGGAAAAGAGTGCAAAAGTGTTGACAAAAGATGAGGGCCCCCAAAATGACAACCAAATTCAAAATTTTTATCAACCTGTTGAACACTTGTTGATCCATTTATCATTCTATCAAGGACTCCACATGCTTGCTGAGAAAGGGACTCTATCTTTGTATTACGTGTTCCTTTGACATAAGTAGACCCCTCCACCGTGTTGAAAAAATTGGTAAATATGATATCATTAATTTCATAATGCTCAAGAATGTGGAATGTGGTAAGAGTCATCTCATTCAAGTTTTGATCATGACTTTGACAATATGTAACCATTGCATCCAATATTGTTCTGTTGGTTTTCAATTTAGAACAATAATATTTTAATTTTATGGCATTTGATGGATGATTAATTGGAATAGAAAACCAAATGGTTCCATCCAATAGCTTATATGATACTGAAGCAATTTCTTCCATGGTGAATCCTTGAATGGGCCGAAGAGTAGCTGGTGTCAAACTATGTAAACTATTTCTCTTGTAGTTCTCAAAATCAGGTTGGCTTGGAGAACACTTTAATGTGCCTAGTTGGTAACAGTTAAAAACAGTGTCCCATTTATCCCAAATAGGTTCATCAAAATATAAGAGAATTTTTTTATCAGAAAAATTTGTAATTGGAGAGACAAAGAATGAGCACAACATTTCATCATCAACCTGATAAAATAATAAATATAAACTAATAAGAATTCAATGTCAAAATGAAACTAAATAATGTGTTATAATCTAATGAGAAATCATTATAAATATAAAAAAATATGACTTATATTATCAGCGTTAGTTATTTATCTACAACAAAAATAGATACAATAATAAAATGTTAAATGTAAAAATAATTAAAATTACATACCTTCTCTTCAGCTGTCTTAGAACATCCAATCCTCCTTTTCTTTAATTTGTCATTGGTAATTAAGAAATGTCTTACCGAGCGCACACAATCAATAAATGGAGTTTTGAAGAATACCTTATTTGCATAATTAATTGACAACAAATGTGGATCACATCAGTGGGTTCAACTAATGGATGCAACAATCAAGCATTACATTTTTTATATTTTTTTCGCTTCTCTCGATACATTATACTTAGGATTTGTTAAAATTTCTTTCACTGCTTGAATGGTATGTTGACCATCAACTATCCAAAAATTGATATTCTTAGAATTTAGATCTGTCTCATTTATAATTTTGATAGAGTTTACCAATGGATCAGGCTCATTGATGTCAAATGGAATCAGAAGAGCATCGGGTAATGAGGTTTGAAATTTGTCTAAGAATGATTTCACTAATACTTGAACATTTAAATTATCTCGTGATCTTAATTTGAAAACTTTGGGGGCTTCTTTACATCTTTCAACAAACACTTTTGTATTAAAGGAGTTTGAAAATAGATAGCAATGCTTAAAGGCTTCATGAATCTCATCACATTGATTTGCAAGGTTAGTTGTCTCAAATTCAACTTTCCTAGTTTTTTGAAATTCTATAGTGAGCTTGAAATCACTTTTTGTTATATTCTCCTCCAAATCAGATAAATATACTCTTCTCAAAGCAAGTAATTGAGAATCAATTTTATCAAGAAATTTACCTTTTTGTTGTAAATGAAGAAGTACAGATGATGTTTTTTTACTTCTTACATAGTGATATCTCAGAACGGTGGCGATGCATTTTAAAAGATCTGCACAACTATTTAGTCCAGATTTAGAGAAGCTCTCAAAGTTATCCAACTTGAACATTGAAATCTTTATCGTATTTGTTGAATCAATACTTGAAGCTTCAATCAAATCTCGTCTAAAATTTGTATACTCCACTTGACATGAAATTAATTTTACCTCATTTTATTTAATCATTTCCACTTGAAAGTCAATGTCATTTTCATTGTAAGCATAGCAATTAATTGTTATTCCTAATATCTCTGGTTCGTTTCCATCTATTGATCCAAATAGATACCTATCAGGAAACATATTCATCGGAGCTTCTATTTGGATGTACCAATCTTGCACAAGCTCATATTTATTATATGTATTGTATTTTTTAATCATTTCAAAATTAGAAGTAAAAGGTGTTATTAATACTACCTTTTCAATTGAATAACTTTTCTTTTTCTTAAGTGATGGTTGTAACATTTCATTTGCTTTTGGGCCAACCAATTCTGCAAATAACAACAAAAAAATATTTGTATTAATCAAAATGAAAATATAATTTCAAATATTGTCACATAATGTTCTTATAAATACTAAAAACCCACCTAATCTAACCATTTCTAAGAGAGTGTACATAAAATATAAAACCACCATACGAGTTGGAGGCGATGTTTGTATATCACTTTTTTTTGTTTCTTCTTGACTACTTTACTTCGAATTTTAGGCACACCAGATTCCGCAGTTTCTAGAAAAAAAATTATGGAATACATGAAATACCAAATATTACTAAACAACCTTATAATACACGATTTCCACTTACATGCACAATAATAAATGAGTACATATGCTATGCAAGTTTTACTATATGACACCAAAAGTTATCACGTGGGTAAAATTGCTAAGAAAAGAAACAACCTAACCCAACCTGTAACGCCTTGTGGATTATGCGACGGGCGGGTGCTGGGCGCCCGGGCGGGCGCGCACGCCGGGCGGGCGTGCACGACCGCATGAGGGCGACTTCGCACAAAATGCGACGTTACACCGAGCTGCAGTGCGACGATAGTTTGCGACTTGGTAAAATGCGTGAACCATTGGAGCGTTTATACCCACGATGGACGAAGTGTTGAGGGGTGGGCCAACCCATGGTAGGAGGGCAAACCGACTCTCAAAAGGCATTCATGAGGGGTGTTGTGACATGTTTTGGGAGGTCGGTTGGAGAACCAACGCCCATGGAGCATGGGTATATATACATGCGTTGAGGAGGCATTTGAAAACACATTCGATCATTGCAACTTCGCACAAGTGAGTAGTGCGCAGGTTCTAGTGCGCATTTGGAGAAGGAGGAGGCGCAGTTCTCATGCGCCCATCCTTGGGCTAGTCGCACGATGGAACATTACACTTGGTGTTGGGTGGATGTGCGGGCGAAGGTGCGCCCGGTGGTCGGGTGAGGCGTGCACGGTGAACGTGTGGCGCCCGATCTGTGCGACAACTTGGCGTGGGCGTCTTGGTGACTCGGGTGAGCGCCCTCCCATCATGCAAGTGTGCACGGAGACTTGTTGGAGTGTTGGTTTGTGGACGGAGGTGTACCTTGGTTGGAGGCGCCCGTGTGTGGCGGCTTTGAGGTGCGCCCGAGTTGGGCGAACGACACGACGATGCGACAAGGTGAACGAAGGTTTGGTTAGTCGTGCGGAGGTGCCGACGAGCTGGGCAACCGAGTTTGCCGACGTTGTATATTTGGCTAAGTGTAAATTTGGGGTTTCCCAAGATTTAACTTATGCATTGTAAAAAAGACGAAAGATGATATAATATATTGTTGGGCAGACTCATATTGCAGGGAGTTGCCCCTCCCTTTATACTGTTGCATTTCTCTTATATAATGTTGTGGATAATGAATGTGTATGGGTGTTCATTGGTATAAAGGCACATAACATAATAATACTTGGTTGAGAATCACAAACTAAGTAGGATAAAGTGAATTTAGGCGTAGTCCATGTGCACGAGTATTGTTAAAAAGAAAGTGTTCGGTGGTGCCGCACCTCGCCGGCACGGTTGAAAGACCACCGTAGGCTTGGGGGCGTGACAGTTGGTATCAGAGCAGGCTGATGACCGGGTTGATGAAGTGTTGAAGCATTGAAGTAGCTCGGTTGGGCCGGTTTGATGAGCTGTTACATAACTTGACAGTTGATATTTGAGCAGGTTGCTCATGACAGTGGAAGCAGGTACTTGCAGGTGAAGGAAGCTAGTTTCACATACAAGTGGAACAAGGGCCGGTTCATGATTGCAAGGTGCTTGGTGAAGCTGGTGAAGGTTGGAACCGGATGTCGTAGAGTTGGGCAGGTGGTACTACGTGCTGGTCATACGATTTGGGAACTTGTCAGGTGGGCAAGTGGGACTGCGTGTGGGCAGGTATACATGGTTTGGGCGTCTGAACGGAGTACGAACCGGGGAAGACGAAGTACAAGGCATGGCAGGTTTGGAAGAATGTGAAGGGAAGCTCTTGCTTACCTTATACAGGTTGAAGCGGTTGAAAAAGGAGAATCCCCAGATTCGAGAAGAACTTGCAGTCTTGGAAAATAATGTTGAAGATGAGCTTCTTCAACTTGGATGGACAATGGAGCAAGATGAAGTTGCAGATTGTGTAAACAAGGAAGAAGAAGCCGTGATAGTTGAAGAAGTTGCAGACATGATCATGATGGAGGATGAACTTGAGATTGATCAAGTTGGGCCAGGATCGTGCAGTTTGCAGACATGTATGGATGAGGGTACTCTCATAGAGGAACCTCATGATGATGATGATGTAAGTACTATTGATACATGTGTTTCATTTGAGCATTCGTGTGCAGGGAAGGGCAAAGTCAGTTTGTCGATGCTAGGGAGCATCTTACCATGGATGTTTATGATGAGACCTTGTATGGAGAAGCAAGGATTGTTGATTGTTGCAGGACTTGTTGGGGTTGTTTGTGACCTTGTGGGAGAAGGTACAAAGGCCCGTGACAAGGGTGGAATTTGATGATCATTGTGGAGGAATGGGTTGTGCTTTAGCCACATGGCTAAGTGCCCGGCATGACTCATGGACAATTTGAAGGGCACACACTTGGGTGGACTTCTCATGGCCGAGACCAAGAGATAGTCTTTGTGGAACCTTTGGTGGAGGAGCTATGATGGAAGGGACTCGTAATGATGATGTTTGGGTGGACTTCTCATGGCCGATACCAAGAGATAGTCTTGGTGGACACTTAGGTGGAGGAGCTATGATGGAGGAAACTCATGAGATGATGATATGGTTGGGTGACCGAGTTCACTAGACCGAAGATTGCAGACTTGGATAAGGATGACTGATTGTTGTGATGGGTCTACTTGGTTGGACTACATGGACAACTTAGTCATGGACATCAAGTTGGAGACATGGAGCATGGCAGCCTTATGCAGGAACATGATGCATGAGCACTTGTAGAGGTGTCACTTATGGGCATCCAATGAGGAGTGCCAAGGCAGGGATGTTGTGCAGATGGATGTGCTAGTGTGACATGGAGACTTATACTTATGAGCCTATGGAGAGGTTGTACAGTCTTATGCAACAAAGCCATGGACTTGGATGGAGTTGTGAGCAGTCTACGGGGCATTCTTACTACATGGAGAGCTGAGGCATCTTGCAGAGACCTTTGGGTGGGGACTTGTATGCTTGCTAGAGTGTTGGTTGAGGATGGCTTATGGAGCTCATGATGACATGAGATTGTTGTGACTTTTGGGGACTTCATATATGGTGGACTTAGAGGATCTGATGCATTGAGGAGCTGAGGTCAGGGACTTTGATGCAGGTGCATACTTTCAAGTGCATTCATGGGTGTGACTTGAGAGTGACTTGATGTAGAGGATCGATATGAGACACTTTGAGGTGATGGAGTTACGATGGTGATGATGCCTTGGTGGCAACACTTGGGCATGGGTTGAGCTGAGACTCAACTACTTTACACATGGGAGCTAATTGATCTTTGATCATGGGCAGCACATGGACACATGAGACAAGTGTATACTTGTTTCTATGGTAGACTTGAGGGATGACACATTGGAGATGTGATGGAGGTTGCTTCATGGACTTGGATGTGGCATACCGAGAGTTGGAGTTGATGAGATGGTCTCTTCATATTGAGGAGGCACACATATGGATGATGTTGGGATAGATGTGGCTGATTTCCTTTAGCACATTGGTACCAAACATCATGGACATGTTGCAGATGTGATGAGGACTACTTCATGGACCCGAGCATGGTTTACTTATGAGGATGGATTCTTGATCGAGTTAAGGATGTGACAAGATGTTTTGAGAAATGACTGATGGTGGCATGAGGATGTGCATTCTCATTGTTTGAGCATGACAGTTGGACTGATCACCTGACTAGTTCAAACATGGGGACTAGTAGTGTACAAAGATATGTTAGCATTGTGTTGGAGTATCATGGCAGTGGTTCACATGAGGACGACACATGACGAGGTTGACACGATATGTTGCAGTGGGCATGTAGCTTGAGATGGAGGGGCCAACCTTCCACGATGGAGAAGCATGTGGAGATTGCGACATGATGGTTGATTGTCATGGATTGGGACGACTTCCGATTGTTGAGATGAGATGTTGGCACATGGTTCAGGTGTGTTAACACTTGTTGACATATCATGGGTAGTTTGCACATGATGGAGTTGATGTACATGATGGAGTTGACACATTGTTGCAGCATACATGTAGCTTGATGTTGGAAGGATCAGCCTTCCGTGGTGGAGAGCAGCATGGAGAGATTGTGGCAGGTGGTCGATGATCATGGACATCTATGACATACATTAGTATGGACTATCTTGGTGACAGTTGGTCACTTGGATGAGACATGGTGGAGATGAGTCCTACATATGTTGCAGGGATGTTTTCCATATGTGGAGGAGTATAAGAAATCTAACTCGTGTTAAATTTTCTTCCAACACAAAAACAAGCACATTTAAATTTGAAAGAAATCTAACACATGCTATATTTCCTTCTAGCACAAACACAAGAACATAACAACATTTTAAGACTAAATAAGTCTAATTTGTGCTAGTTTAACAACATTGCAATGTAAAATAAAATCTAACATGTGTTAGATTTCCTTTTAGCGCAAATTCAAGCACATACAAACATTGTAGATTGAGAAATCTAGCAAGTGCTAGATTTTTGTCTACCACAAATACAAGCACATTGCCAACAACAACATTGTAGAGTATAAAAAATCTAGCTTGTGTTAAATTTTCTTCCAACACAAACCCAAGCAAATTTAAATTTGAAAGAAATTTAACACATGTTATATTTCCTTCTAGCACAAACACAAGAACATAACAACATTTTAGGACTAAATAAGTCTAGTGTGCTATATTAACAACATTGTAATGTAAAAGAAAATCTAACATGTGTTAGATTTCCTTTTAACGCAAACTAGAGCACATAAAAACATTGTAGAGTGAGAAATCTAGCAAGTGCTAGATTTATGTCTACCACAAATACAAGCACGTTGCCAATAACAACATTGTAGAGTATAAGAAATCTAGCTTGTGTTAAATTTTCTTCCAACCCAAACACGAGCACATTTAAATTTGAAATAAATCTAACACATGTTATATTTTCTTCGAGCACAAACACAAGAACATAACAACATTGTAGGACTAAATAGGTCTAATGTGCGCTAAATTTACAACATTACAATGTAAAATAAAATCTAACATTTGTTAGATTTCCTTTTAGCACAAACTCCAGCACATAGAAACATTGTAGAGTGAAAAATATAACAAGTACTAGATTTATGTCTACCACAAATACATGCACATTGCCAACAACAACCTTGTAGAGTATAAAAAATCTAGCTTGTGTTAAATTTTCTTCCAACACAAACACAAGCATATTTAAATTTGAAAAAAATCTAACACATGTTATATTTCCTTCTAGCACAAACACAAGAACATAACAACATTTTAGGACTAAATAAGTCTAATGTGTGCTAGATTAAGAACATTGCAATGTAAAAGAAAATCTAACATGTGTTAGATTTCCTTTTAGCACAAACTCAAGCACATAGAAACATTGTAGAGTGAGAAATCTAACAAGTTGTGATGGATTTCTCACACAAAACAATCTCATACTCACCTCCATATCCCTCCACATGCTCCTCCCCATCTAGGAGATGCATATACATGTTTATAAACCACATCAAGTAAATTGTCTCTCTCACTCATGTGAAATCATGGGTCTTTGTAAGATTTCCCAAACTATGCAAATAGAACAAACTATAACATTATCATCAAGAAAAAAATTTCCTCTCTATGCTGACTAAATCTAGAGTTAAGATGGATCTAAAGGAAAAGCTTGTACCTTGAGAAATTTGATCCCTTTGTAGGCTATCTAAATCTAGAGTTAAGATGAATCTAAAATGGTTTAATTATTAATAATTATAATGTTTATTTTATTTTATTTTATATTTATGTAATTTGACTAAATTAACAAGTTTAAATAACATTACATAACCTTAGAACATCTCATTCACTTTGGGCTAAAGTCTCCCATGTAATCATTCATGTTGGACTAAAGTCTCTCCATGCAATTATTTAAATTTGTAGATATTTATTTTTATCTTAATCAATAATATTTAATATAAAGTAGAAAACATAAACTTGGAAAAGCCCATAAATATTATAAATATCAAGTGAATTACAATGAAATTTGAACCATTTAAAATTATAATTTTATATTTTTATTTTGGAAAATTTTAAGACGATAAAATTGATAATAATAAAAATTTTTATTAGATATATGGTTATTTTATTTAATTTTATAATATTATATACAATAAATACATGAAAAATGTAATATAATTTCAAAAATTGTAATTTATAATTTTAAAATTACTAATAAAAAAATATTAACATACCAAATTCTTTATTATTATTAAAATTTGTAGATATTTATTTTCATTTTAATGGATAATATTTAATATATAATGGAAAGTATAAATTTGGAAAGGGCTACCCATATTATAAATATTAAGTGCATTATAATGTAATTTGAACCATTTAAATTTATGATTTTATATTTTTAATTTAAAAATAAAATTAAATTAAAACATATAATTAATTAAATTTATGATTTTACATTTCTAATTAAAAAAATTTCAAAACATAGAATTGAAAACATTGAAAAGAGGGTCCTCTGCATGGAGCTGGTAGAAATGTTCACTGCAAATGAGATAAGGTGTCCTTGAAATCACATTATACACTTGTCTGATTCATCACTGTAATGAGCCAAGGTATACGAATTTTAGGGATACCCAAAGAGCAGCCAATAGCTAAAATTCTTTATGCCAACACGAACTAGAGGGAATGGATTCAATGGAGATCAAGACCTTGCTTTGTGCTTTGCTAAGTGGAAGAGGTCCCTATAAATTAAAAATTTCCAGGAGATAGGGACAAGCAACTAATAACAAGCGAAAGCACTGAAAATGTATCAAGGAGTCAAGTTCCTCAAGGACATTGTGCAAAGGGATGTAGTTATTGTTGAGGACTCCAACATAATCACAAGATTTACTTTAAGGGAAATACCATTGTACTATGAGGAGCATACAAGAGTATGCTTACGTATTACTACTATATTCAATGCTAACCCTGAAATTCAAGAATGGTATATGTTGAACCAGTGTTATGATTTATTATCTATGTTGTTTACAATCAAGGTAATAATGAGAACCAACACCTTACACAAAAAGAACAATTATCATGAAGTATATGGAAAGTGAACCAAATGGTAGCATACCCTCCTAGTGGAATTATGTCTTTCATAGTTGAATATTACCTTGTAATTGAGTCACAAGTGTAATCACTCAATCAAATGTTGTAAACATACCATTGTCATTTTGGAACTAGATTGGTAAGCCTAATAATAAATGTTATGTTAATTATAAATAAGATTAAATACTTGTTGAGTAGCAATGACATGGTACACTAATTAGAACCAGTCTAGATCCATCTTAATTCTGAATTTATTAAAGGCCGAGGGATCAAATTTTTTAGCATGCAAACATTTCTTCAGATTTTGCACTAAAAAAAGAGGTTTTCACTTCAAAAGATTTGACCTCTCTCAATAATTGATAAATGATTTAGGCTAATATGTTAAATGATTTAAATAGCTGAAATTCACATTGTATTAATATAAAAAATTATTAAATCATTTCTAATTCAACTTTATATTTCTTTTAATTTAAAATATATTGATAAATTATACTTGTTAAACTGTTTATCATTAATACCAATCTAGATCCATTTTAACTCTTTATCTACTAAAAAAGGATTAAATTCCTATGGACAATACCATGGGTTATCATAAACTCAGAGCTCAAAAACTAACTTGACCAAGTCAAATTTACCATAACTACCCAATAAAAATTAATTAAAAAAATAATAACTTTTTATTTTAATATAGGGTTATTTTTATTTTTATTTCAAATTTACCTTAACTACCCAACAAAAATTGATAAAATAAATAGTAACTTATAATTTTTATTTTAATGATGTTATTTTTATTTTATTTTAAGTAACCAAAATTATAATATAATATATCAAACATTTCACCCAAAACTAATGAAAAAAATGTAATTAAATTAATTAAATTTTACACCATTAATATTATTAAACATTTACCTAATCCATTAATATTATTAAACATTGACCTAATTACATTGTACACCATTAATATTATTAAACATTTACCTAATTACATTGTACACCATTGAACATTTGAAAAAAACTAAGGAGAAAGAAGAGTATCAACATGAACATTAAAGACCAACACCAACTTTGAAAGAATCTCTTCGTTATCAGGAGCCAACTCTAAATAAAGCCACTCCAAATTTAGTGACATATGTGCAGGTGTGTCATAGCTTTTATTACTCTGCCATATAGTGCATACATCTCGCTCAATGTTGGGAATTGATATGTAATTTGCAACCACCTTGTCTCTTTCATGATAAGCTCCAAGGCAAATATTGTCACAATAGTACTGTTTCAGGCACAAGAAAATATTAAAAGACCCGTTGTAGTAAACAAATAGAAAAAATAAAAAATAAAAAATAAATGTAAGTGATTTTATATTGGTTATTTTTATTTTAATTAGATTTCGAAACTATTTTATAATTTGATGAACAAAATATTAAATAATTGACATCGTTTTTATTAATCAAATTTAAAAATATTCTATATGCAAAAAAATGTACAATCACATTAAATTCAACTACTGTAAATACTTTGCAAGAGAAGTTTCGTTATTTGTTTAAACACTTATATTGGACTTTGACGGAAGAAATGAGAACATAAGGAGTTAGGACACGTTCTATGGTGGATGTGCAATAACCATCAAAGTTGGCATCCTTTTCATTGTGCAATTTGTTTATCGAAAATCTAAGTAAGATGTTGTAGAGCTTGATATCCACTGTTTAGGCATTGAACCATACCGCTTTCTATTTGATTTCTCTTGTTGATTTTTTTAATAAACAGTTAGTTAATACAACATTAACTGCTAGAACAAAAATAAGGAGTGGTGAGATTTTTTTAATCAAATGAGTGAAAAAAGTACCTAGCCTCTTTCTTATTATTATACTTGCCCACTGCTAGGTATATAGCAATCGATAAATTGCTGAAGCCTATTATTTTCTTTATATTTTTTCCATATGGCTTGATTTAAGCCAATGTTTTCTAGAAATTTTTATTTTAATTTTTTTTATTGGACAAGCAATTTAGGAGTCTTATTACAGTTTATTATTTGCAATTTTAAGTTGGGTTAAAGAGTCAAGTTTAAATATAATATATAGAATATGACATACATTTAATTTCAAAAAACTAATGCTAAATCTCACGTAGCAATAATCTAATAACATTTTTTGTTTGGAATTTTTTTAGCCTAATTACATACTATTGCATTGCTTAATATTACATAGCCATCTGCCTATTTCGTGTTAATTACATGCTATTGCATTGCTTACTATTACATAGCCATCTGGTTCTTTCGTGTCAGTGAGCACTAAATTTCTCTGTCCACCGAACTTCTTGTTTTAAGTCCTCTGCACCCAAACCTGGTCAGGTACATTCTCTGTCCTGCAGGCTTCTAGTTTTAAGTCCTCTACAAGGATACACATTCTCAACGAATTGCTATGTTTCGAGCCATCGGAACAGCCGTAAAAATCAACCCTATGATCCACCCTAATTTGTCCCTGCTTCATAGGCCTGCGGCCTGCATAATGACTCGCCAAACACTAGTTAATTCAAGCATAATTTTTCAAGTACCAGATTTTTAGGTACTAGATGACGATTATTACTATCTCGTTCCTTCAGTTCCTCAGCTCTTCGGGGCTCGCACTATTCTTATTACAACAACATATCAGCGCTCTCTTCCTCTTCATACATGTTGGGTACTTATAACAGGCTGCCCCATATACAATTTGATGGCATTGCTTGAGGCCTCAGTGCCTGTGCGCTCTTTGTTTTGCTTTTTTTCTCCATAAAACTGAGGCCATATACAATTTGATGGCATTGCTTGAGGCTTCAGTGCCTGTGCACTTTGCATCTTCCTTTTTTTTCTCCATAGAACAGAGGGAGGGATAGAAAGGAGAGTAATTGTCCATCTGTGTTTCGTTTTCCCTCTATAATCTAATGTTTGCCAAAATTTTATGTGCAATCCTCCAATCAGTGAGCCTGTTACTCTTAAACACTTGCTTCGTCAACCCCCAAAACTGCTAATGCAGTAAATAATAATCGATTCCTTTCTACTCGTGTTTTGAATTTCTGGAGTTTTTATATAAGAAGTCCCATTTTAACCAAACCTCACCTAAGGGGGAGTCTCCCTAAGCACCCTAGCATTTCCTCAGCTCTTGTTGTTGCTACTTGAAGTCTTTTTGCAGAAGTAAAATGCAGTGGCATAGATTATCTTGTGTTCTATGTTCCCAATGCCAAAATTTTATGTGCAATCCTCCAGTTAGTGATCCTGTTACTCTTAAACACTTGCTTCGTCAACCCCCAAAACTGCTAATGCAGTGAATAATAATCGATTCCTTTCTACTCGTGTTTTGAATTTCTGGAATTTTTATATAAGAAGTCCCATTTTAACCAAACCTCACCTAAGGGGGAGTCTCCCTAAGCACCCTAGTATTTCCTCAGCTCTTGTTGTTGCTACTTGAAGTCTTTTTGCAGAAGTAAAATGCAGTGGCATAGATTATCTTGTGTTATATGTTCCCAATCCCAGTTTTCATAAATATTATTTTTCCATTGTTTGCAGAGTTGGTATCCATCTTCTAACAAGACTGATTTGAACACTTTAAGTCAACGTAGAGTGTTACGTTGGTATCAGAGCTCCCCCCTACATAAATAAATCTCACAATCTGGAAGACGCAAGTGGAATCGGAAAACCATCTCGGTAATTGGCTAGTCCTCTGTGCTTTTATTCAAGTTACTCTAATATGTTATCTGATACAATTATGTTTTTTTCTAGCTCCTTGAATCTCTTGGCTGTATTGACTAAGTTGTTATTTGCAGCATCATGGTAGTTCACTGTGCACTTAATTTGAATTCCTCTTACTTAGGATGCACTCTTTCATTCATTTCATTTGCTTTATTAATACAGCCATATCTGGATTAAATCTCAACCACTTAAAGATTAATATCCAAAACTTACCCTTGATATTGACTGTCCGTAGACAACCCAAGAGGGATTCCTTTCTATGCTAATTGTCTCGAGCAACCCAAGAGGGATTCCTTTCTGTGGTAATCTTTGAAATTCATGGCAGCAGATAGCATTTAGGGATAGAGTGCCCAACGTATCCATGAACCAACAAACACTTAACCAACTTGGAATTGCATCCGTGTCCATTGCTGAAGTCAGTTGCAGCCTCTATAAGAGTAGCTTCTGACCATGCTCACTTTATCAGTTGCGCTTCCACTTGCACCTTTAGTTAAAAGAGACACTTCCGCGGAGCCTACGATAGAACCATTTCAGTGCACCATATAGTGTTACATCCAGTACCGTAGCACTTAATCTAAAGGAACCCTTATCTGCGGTTCATATCTTGGGCCCGCAAAATCGGACCTCGGTATTCTCTATGCCAAGCTCCTCACTATGGTATGTCACCCTGATCTTAGAAGCAGACAGTTTAATAGGATAAAGAAATCATATTTGAAGCCACACTTGGGTTTGAACTACCACCACTCTACTGACCCCTTGATATTGTACTAGCACTGAAACTACTAGCACTTCCTCCTACTACTGCACCAGGCTGACTACAACTGCTAGAATAATGATTGTATCAAGGCAAATAGAAAGCAAAACCAGAAAAAGAAAGTACCATATGACTTATGGATGTCAGAGTGGTCAACACTGGGCTAGCTCTGTGGTTTCCTGACATTACCTCTTTGACAACGAGGTGCAGAATCTCGGCTTCCTTCATTATCAAGAAGCAAACAGTTTAGTAGGCTAAAGATTCAATTAGGATTGTCTTACAGTTCTCGATGATAGATTTTTACTGATGAAAAGTAGTTTCATGTTCCAACTCTAACTAGGGCACTATGCTTTGCTAATCATAGCACTATGTTTTTATACACCTATAGGGTGTTATAATATATTCTTTAGGTTCTTTGGACTTCTTTGGAGAGAAAATCTCGTCTGAATTTCTTTAGTGCAGTGTGTTACTATCACTGATCTACTCTCAACATACGGATGGAAACTTCCCTTCTGTAGATTTGCAACTTGAGGTCACATTGTTCTCCATTGTTCTTTATGGGTGTGAGGTGTGAGGGCCTTGCCGTTGAGACAAATTGTGCCAAGATATAGAGTGTAGAGACCCATATGCTTCTGCATGATCAAGAGAAATAAAACAATTCCACATGCCATTTTTCAGGGAGAGTTTGTGACCCATTCACTCTGGCTTGAGACCATTTTTAGATTGGTCTAGCTGTTGCATCATATTTGCTATATCTTTGACACAATATTTAGTAGGGAGTGTTATCCATACTTTGCTTTTTATACCTATTAGGCCATAGCCTCGAATAGAGACCCATTGATTGGCTTCATCGTTGAAAGAAGACTCCAATAGACCCATTGATTAGCTCCATCATTGATGCTTTCAGAGGTTTCAGACCATCGTCAGTCAATTGGCATCTTGGTGGATAGCTTCCACATATACAGGCAGGATGTCTAGGCCTGACTTGACCTACCAAGTGGGTTAAAGCCTAAAGGCCAAAATGGCCTTTTTTGTAGAGATTGTTCCCTCATAGGGTAAGAGGTATTCAACTTGGATTCTCGATGGATCTATCAATCACAGTGTATAGTCTCTCCATTTGAGCTACAAGGTGTGGGTCTTTGTTCTGTTGGTAGTTCAAGGGCTGCCCTCCAAAGTTCACCATGCCAAAAGGAAGCAGTCAGATAGTTTGTGCCCCTATTTTCATCGTTTAAAATCCTTGGAGCATCTTTTAAGGGATTGTAGATTTTATAGATCATGCTAGAGGTTGGTGCAGGACTGGCATTTTGTTCTACTTCATGGGCAACTTGATTCGTGCACACAACTTCATTGGTGTGCAGGTCTTCTTGGGATTTTTCGGTGCTTGGTTTCATGCTTTCAGGGGTTTGGGACTGTATTCAGATTTCAGCTTTGATCCACAATCTAAAAGCTTCAATGCAAGTATGCTTGAGGTCAATTTCGTCAATTCTTTTTTTCACTTCTGGCGAAAGAAGTAGGTATGAAATTATTTGTCAAAGGATACCTCCTAATAAAGGATGCCAAAGAGCTTAGTGCTATCACGTACTGAGGTTATTGCTGCCTTAGTTTCTCTCAAGAAGAGGATATGATTCATGTCTGTATAAACTCTTTTCTTTTGGTTGGAATTTCTGTTTCAGATACTAAGTACAATAGAGCAAAATTTTATCACTCCTTCTAGACTTCCACTAATGAGGCAAGGTAATTTGCCTATTCTCAATTGTACACTACATAATAACAATGTAAAGCCCATTGCACAGTTTGTATAATAAATTACACTACATATTAACAATGTAAAGCCGATTTCACAGTTTGTATAATAAATTTGCAATTTTTGGATTCTACACTACATATTAACAATGTAAAGCCCATTGCACAGTGTTTTTAATAAATTTGCATATTATGTAAAACATACCTGGGTAATTGCAGAGATCTTATAGATAATTTATAAACCTTGAGTGAGTAATGTGAAGTAGCATTAAAGTCATTTTTTTCAATATAATAATAGTGTTTTCAATGGCCAAGAACAAATGGGAGGTGCAAGTCATTTAAGCATTCAAATATTACTGTTGTAAAAGCCTTGCAGGGGCTGGGGATCAATGTTTTATTGCCTACTTCACTGTTCGACTATATGCAACTATTTTCCTCTTACTCATATCTTTAATATCCAGGTTTGCTCTCAGAAAGGAAGGTTCTCATCTACATTTACATCCAAAATTTGTTTTCTGGCCCAAGCACAATTTTAGGAATGAAAAAAACTCTTGTGAAAACAATACCTATTTGTATACACTGTCATCAATGCTATTTATTTCCATGATTTTCCTGTCTTACCTATAGTATATCTTTCCAAGGGCTCTTTTTTTTTTCGAGATTTTTATTTGAGAAATGAACTGATTAGTTAGTCCTAAACTACCTTTGAACTATATATATGTGTATGTGGGCATTAAACTACCCTTGAGGTATATATATATATGTGTACATGGGCATTAAACTACCCTTGAGGTATATATATATGTATGTGGGCATTAAAAAGTAACTTGAGAAAGTTGTGCTGTTCACAAAATCTGAACATGATCCATTGGGAGAGCTTGTAAATAAATGTTAAGGGATGTAATGGCTTTGAATGTGTTAAGGGATGTAATGGCTTTGATTGTGTCAGAAAATTTCAGTGAATAAAAATGATGGCTAGTTTGAACATGTTTGAACGTATAAGAAAATGATCTTTGCTTTTGAATACCGAATTATTCTGAGCTGATTTGTCTGGTTTAATAACGTGACCATATTCACATAGGTTTATTGTGTAGACCATCTATAATCTATTAAGCAAATAAATTATTTATTGGGCAGGTATGCCATTGCATCGCAGCCTTGTTGTTCTATCGAAATCGTTTTCACTCATGGGTTAAACAAATCACACATTTGTTTTTATGGTCTGGGGATAAATATTAAGCAACTTGTAAATTAGTTAACCATACCATCGTATTTACTATTGGCTATAATATTTGACTAGTAATTATACCTAGAGTGTGCAATTTATATATAGCACACTTGATACACATCTTAACTTACAACCTTGAACACTTTCCAATTTTGCAAAGTAAAAACGTCCTTGCTAGCTACTAGTTGAGTCAGGGCACATATTTTGGAGGAAGTACTCTATTTTATTCCATTTTATTATATTTGTCAATCAAGCCATAAAATCCTGTTGGGCACTAGGACTTCTATTGTTGATTTCACACGGTTTAATTAAAAACAATGAACTACATTATATTTAGATGTTAGCATTCTCAATAATTGATTAAGATTGAAAACTTTCTTTGAATCTTGCACTTGAGACAAATCAAATGGAAGAAAAAAGAAATCATATTACCACAGGAATTTAAAGGGTTATGGTAAAATGGGATCCAGCTATATGAGCAAATCACAGTAACAAGTACCTAACAAAAATACTTTCAGGAAAATGTTTTTAGGGCTTAAAATGCATTGGGAGCAAAAGGGCTAGTTGGCCTCTTTTTCGTGGTGGATACCTTTGAAGTAGTATTCCACATGGTAAGCAAATTCTCTGGCCTCTCTACAATAAGATATACATTTGCTAAAAATCATTAGAATTTCATAAAATCTTCCTTTTCCTCCCATTAATCCCCACTCTAAATCCATTTCTATCTCGCTTCTCAAATCAAAACAATTTAAGACCTCCTCCAAAATATGAGTTTTTTCCCTCAGCATAATAATATAGTTCTGAGATGACACGCAGGAGTGATCTGAGAACTTCACGTGCAATTCCTTAATGTAGCACCATATACTTTGCCTTATACGCTCACTACGTTGTACTTTTCCTTATATCACTTACTGAGATGTAATAGACTAAGCCATGCCTATAATTCTAGCTAGACTTAATTTTATGATTTTGGGGCCTAAAAGTTCTTTTAAATCTAAGAACCGTTGTGTATATGGGATTGATGTTGTTCATGGTCACAACAATGTCTATGGGGCTACCATCTTCCCTCACAATGTTGGGCTTGGAGCTACCAGGCAAGTAGAGTATCAACTCCATTTTTTCTTCACAGCATTTCCTTGCAACTAGAAAATGTCATGGCTAATGATTTAAACAAATGAGTAGGTTGAGTGGTCGGCTATATTTCATGAAAACCCTTTATCTCTGGACATTACTAGAGAGCCTGGGCCTATATCCGTAGGCATTATTTTTTCATCGTAAGTAGTATTATGATTTGGAAAGTGCCAAGGGCCACTCTGATTGCAATGAGCAAAATGTTAGGAGGCAATGATTTGAAAAGTAACTAGGGTTATCTGAATGATTATGGGCAAAATCTTGAGTAACTGAATTGGGATAATAACAGAATCAGGGTGAAAATGTTGATGTTTAATATATCATGGGAACTCTGGCTTCTGATTATTGCCCTCAAAATCAAAATCTTCTAGAAAGTTTGGCTAACAATTTGAATCAACGTTTTATGGATACAAGGATCCCGATCTGGTTAAAAGAATTGGAGCTGCCACAGCTCTGGAAGTTTGATCTACTGGAATTCAATACACATTTTCTTCATGTGTTGCTGTAAGACTCTGGCACGGATGTGATCGATGGAAGTTCATTAAAAAATGAGAGTCAAGTTTTCACTATTTAGAATGTCTTGTTTGATGCGAGCAGGTTTGCAGGATATTTACAAAGGGGGTGCCGTATGTAGCTGGACAGTAAGTTTCAGACTTTTTGTTTTATCCCTACTTAGAACATAAATTTCTTTGATCAATCAATGATTCAATTGTACCACAGTTTCTATATAATTGGACATTAAGCTGCAAACCTTTTGCTTTATCCATGCTTAGAATATGAATTTCTTTGATCAATCAATTGTACCACAATTTCCTGAAATAGTTTTCTAACCATGTGATTTGTTGATGTTTGTCAGGTCAAATATTGTAGCGTGTGCTAAGCACTTTGTGGGCGATGGTGGAACAACCCAGGGTATCGATGAGAATAACACTGTCATCAATTATAAACAATTAGTCAACATCCACATGACCCCCTATTTCGATGTCATTGCCAAAGGAGTCTCCACCATTTTGGTTTCTTATTCCAGTGGGAATGGACAGAAGATGCACGCTAACTGTTTTCTCATTTCTCATGTTCTAAAGAAGCAACTTAGCTAATAGAATTACCAAATCTATTTTATATCGTATTGCATATTGTAGATTAGTAGATTGATCTGTAGCTAATAGAATTCCCAAATCTATTTTATATCGTATTGCATATTGTAGATTAGTAGATTGATCTGGAATTTAATTTTCATTACTGGTCAAAATCATGTACATACTTTTATGACAAATCAACTTTCCTGAGAAGCATCAGTGAGTTAAAAAAAAAATGGAAGCCATTAGAATTCTCTTTATTTCAAATATCGGACTAAATCAGATTTGGGCTTCTTAATGTATTTGAATTCCATTTCCTGTGCTCCAAAAGATTTGTAGGCTCCAGGCTGTGATATCTATCTAGTGCTTTAAGCAAAGACCGGTTTTCAGTATACCTGGCCTCATTTCTCTGGTTTGAAGCGATGCAATTGGGAGTGGAGTCCCATTAATATTCTATAATTGCACTTCAAAGCTAAACTCCTAATGAATTCTGAGTGCAGGCATTGAGGGTGTCTTCAGTCTCATATATCACTGCGTGGTTCATTATATTATTTTCAAATGTTTGTTAGGATCCCCATTCAGCTTAACAACAATGAATGTAAACACATAATTTGGGAAATTTTAAGGTGTAAATTTCAGTCTTAAATTAATTTTGTATTTTCTAAAATGATTTGACTAGGATAAAAATATTTTACATTAAAAATCTCCGAATCTTTTTAAAAGCTATATAAAATCCTTAAAAATTCTAATTTTTTTTTAAAACTACATGATCAAACATGTTATTATTAGTATTTTAAAAATTAATATTCATAAATTTGGAATTAACTTATATCTATGCTAATAGGCTTGCCATCTTGAAGCATTGGCTTCTTTCAAAGCTGAAATTCAAAGCCTTTCACACATTCATATGGTTCCTTAACCAGAAAACCAAAAATTAATATTCATAAATTTTGAATTAACTTATATCTATGCTAATAGGCTTGCCAGCTTGAAGCATTGGCTTCTTTGAAAGCTGAAATTCAAAGCCTTTCACACATTCATATGGTTCCTTAACCAGAAAACCAAATCCAGGTATTTGGCAATGTATCTACCATATACTTTTCATTTCAATGGCTTGTTAACATACTTGCTATAGGGGTGCAGAGCGGGGTATAGAAAATATAATTGGATCCTGCTATAGGGGTGCAGGGTGGGTTATAGAAAATATGATTGGATCCTGATGTGGTTTTCCTATTTGAATTTCATAACCATAGAAGGCAAAAACTATAAAGACACTTGTATCTGGTTGATGTATTAGAAATTGCATCAGATACATGAATTGTCAGCACTGTGTGCATATATTTGCAGGGCAATGAGAAAGGCACTCAGTACAGATCTAGCATATATTACTATTCAGCTGAGCAGGAAAAAGCTGCACGGGAATCAATGGAAAGGCACCAAAGGTCACTTCATAAAGAGATCGTTACAGAGATCCTGCCAGCGAAGAAGTTTTACAGAGCAGAAGAGTATCATCAACAATACCTGGAAAAGAGATCGGCTGGTGCCAAACAATCTGGGGCCAAAGGATGCAATGATCCAATTCGATGTTATGGTTGAATAGTGACTCGACCAAAATTAACTGGAATTCTTTCAAAATTAAAGTATTTGTATCTTTTTGTTTAGTCCAGCTAGATATTACAACAGAGTGTTGTATAGGGGAATAGGGGAGTATTATGGTGGTGAAAATTTTGCGTCATGCCTCAACCATCCATCTTGGATAGTGTCATCCGATTTCAAGCTCTTAAAGATGATTTTGATTTCAAGCTGGTAAAGCTCAGGGCTCAAGTATAACTCTATACTTATCTTTATTTGTAATCCTGCTGTCAAAATAAGTTTAGCTTATCTAGTTAGCTATGTTGTTAAATTTCATTTGGATTTTAGTTGAAAGAAACAAAGGAAGAGATGAATTGTTTCTGTTCTCTGCGTATTTATTGATATAATTTGATTCTCTTCAAAAGAAACTTTATGAACAATGATAGTTAATAGTTCATAACTTTACGACTATTATCTTCTCTCAGGAAATATGGTTTCTAAGAAAGAGTACAATGTACTTATATTCTACTCTTGTACAGAAGGAATTCCTATTAGACATTGGAAGACTGTTTGTGGGATATGGAGTTAGACTTACTTGTTTTACTGTATGTTTCTGAACTTGATTAAATATGCCATTAGAAGACTATTTGTGGGATATGGAGTTGGACTGTTTTCATTTTTTGGATGCAAGAATTGACAGTATTTTCTCTTGGCATCATGCCCTTGGGCATGGACTTGTTACTCGCAACCCATCTTGTTAAAATATCAATCCACAGTCCTAGCGCATTTTACCAAATAGGGTAAAACGTAAACAAAACAAGAGACATGACTACATGTTGAATAGAACAAGAAATAGGACTCAAGGTTTCTGGAGAATTATAAGCGTAAATCACCTTAGTGACGACGTACATTACCACTATAAAATTGAGTTTTGGAGATACAAAACCTACTTTACTAGAAATAGGAAACATAAACGTAACTAGAAACAAAACAAAACTAGAATCATGACTATAGAATTTTGACGAATAAGCAACTTGAACCCACCCATCTCCCTGAATATATCATGCACTTAAAAACTGGTGGTGTTGTAGAAGTGTAATCCCAACAGAGGAATGGAAATGATAATAGGAACAAGAACTGAATGGAAAAGAGGTATACTAGTCACGCCTCTACTGACATTGATCTGAGCAATGTTGCATGTCATCAAATGGGTATGTAGCACAGGGTAGAGAAGTCCATTGGTCAGGGGTAGACCTAATCTTTCATTCATTTCCCATCGTAGTTTTAACAAAAATTTACTTGGGAATATCGACATCCAACCTAAACCGTTCTATTGAATGACATATGGCAAGCTATTAGTTATTTCAAAAGTGAAAAACCCTACATAAGCCACCAATAAAGCATTGGTTCACTAGTGAGGTCAGCAGATTTTAACCCAACCACCAGGCTTCATTATCACTGTTGTCCATGCCACCTAAATGGCATAACAGGAAAGCACCGGGCAATTTTGGTAGAAAAATTACCATCCAGACTTATCACCTAAACCAACGGAAGTCACTCATGGGCAAGTTTTTTGCATTAATTCTTATAATTAAACAATAAAAATAAAATGTAGTTACCTACCTCTTGAGTGGGTTTGGTATCCTCTGGAAACCTCTCCTCTGGCACAGAGCCTCGATCCTGCTTGTCTCAGGTCACATCCATTTCCTCGGCATCTGATTTCATTGCTCCAATTCTCTGAACCCTGTGGTACAGGCAAATCCGAGGCCTTTTTTGTCTCTGACATTTATAGGGACGACTGGATCATCACAATCCACCTGTGGCAGAGCATCTAGATGTTGACCTCCTATAGTCTTGGGACATTTTATT
Organism: Pinus taeda; assembly: GCA_000404065.3. Lineage (NCBI taxonomy): Eukaryota > Viridiplantae > Streptophyta > Pinopsida > Pinales > Pinaceae > Pinus > Pinus taeda. The sequence goes on from APFE030355922.1 coordinate 31,416, forward strand.
TCCTTGTCTTAATCAATGCATTTTTGCTCTCTTCTCTGCTTAATTTCTTCACTGATTTCAGGGTCGGAAAGACAACTGTCGTCTTCTTTGTCACATAACCCATACCTTCGGCTCCATCTTCCTATGCGGAATCTTGTACATACATCCTCTTGAGTGCCTCTTGCACTTGTCTAGAAGTATTTTAAAGTTGCAAAGAGTGATGGAGGCTTGGGGATGGGCCATCGCGTAGGAGTGTGGGGAACCTTGTGCAGATCCCTTCGTAGAATGAAACCACCACGATTGGAGGCACCTAGAATCCAATTTCTTGTATTCAACCAAATGTATCAAATCAAACCTGCGACAACATGGCCGCGACCTTCCTCTTTCTTCCTTGGAAAAACCCTGCAACGTGAGGGAAATGAATAAATTTTGATCTTTGAGAAACATAATGGGATGATATGGCAACCTTCCTCCCTGGAACGCGAGGGAAATGAACAAATTTTGATATTTGAAAAACCCTGGAACACGAGGGAAATGAACAAGTTTTGATATTTGAAAAAGCAGAAATGCGGTGAAACCTTGAATGGAAATTAAATTAAATGCTTTTGTGTTTTTCAATTGGAATTAAATTCCATTAAATGAAATGTGTAAGTGTTTTCTTTGGCTTAATAGGGAGGTATTGCTTAGGGTAAAGAATTATTAATCACATGATGCTTGTTTCTGTAGGGAAAATTATTTGAGGGGATTTTGGTTGATTTTTCAATGTAATTATGTTACATTAAAGGTGAATTATGGTGACATAAAAATAAGTTGTGTGTGGTCAAAAAGTAGTGAAGTCGTAATGTTATACGATTAATGATTATTTCTAATAAAATGTTTGGTTTAGTAAGGCTAACTAATCTATGGAGATGCTCCAATATTAGATAAGAAATTGTAGATAGAACAGAAATCAAATGGAAATAAAGAATTTGCCTAGAGAAGATCATATGGAAGAATCCGAGAGGAATTTCCATGGCGGTTTAACCCTAGGGTTTTTTCTGGTGCGAAGATGGGTTTTCACCTGCACCCGGGAGCGATAACAGCATGAGGGAATGGTCACAACACTAGCAAACAAGGGTCAGTACACCTGGTTTATATTTATCTGCGGCGATTTGGCAACTTATGGTCTCGCGGGTTTTCTCGGTCAACTAGTAAGGGAATCAAACGGTGGAGGTGAATGTTTTGTTCAGTTGGGCCAATGTCTCTCAGAGGGTGCTGTGCACAGCATCACATGGGGATAGTATAACGGAGTACATGTGAACATCATTTTGTATCAATGAGGAACTTGTGGATTATTCTTCTCATTCTATGGAGGCTTCCCAAATTTGGGTTGAGGGACCACATCAACACCAAACTAGGGTTTCACCGGCGATACACCATGAACTGGAAGTCCAGGTCAACGCATTTACCTCAGAGATGGATGATGTGAAGGTTTCCCTAAATTCCCTAGGGTTTTCCCACCCGGGCTCGATGGTAAATCCAAACTTTCTTCAACTACAGGAGGATCAGGCTCAACCGGTCCTGAATATCCCATCACCATCGGAGTTACAGTACTGGGAACTCGAACAACAGGGTCTCGCGACAAATGTACAGGGGGCGTCTTATGTGGCAGTTGGGGGCACGAGCGTTCATGGCACTGATACATATGGCGTCGTAAATACTGGGAATAATATACCATGCTCATCAGGAGCAGACCCCCAAGGCTAGCGACCTGCTCCTGTGGCTCGCACTTCAGGACGTTTTGATGGCATCACTCGTCAGGAACCTGGTATTGAGGATACTAGAGTAACGGATTCGGATGAGTATGATTCACTAGAGGACGAACAACACTCGATAGACCACGCATAGAGAACGGGGGGGAAGACAAAAACAAAATGCACCAAGGTGCATGAGAAGGGGCGTCTATTGGTATTCGGAGAAGGTATCAATATGGCCCAACAAGCTAGACACCTTCAAATTGTATGTCCCTTTCTGAAAGGGGCTTCCTCCTTACGGTCATCTAAGAACTCTAACCACAGTTGGAGGGATCTTAAGGAGAGAAGGGGATCCAAAAATTCAACTAGACAGGGAAGAGACAACCCACAACATCCTAATACATTGAAAAAAAATCTTAATGCATTAAGAGCATATTCTTTTGGATTAAATATTCCTCTACAGGTTTCACTATAGAAGTAGATATGTCCCTCTAAAGTTGATCTAGTGTCTACTAGTAGATCTGTGCTTAAGGTTGATTGCTACCTTGTTCCATGAATTAGGATAAACTTTGGGTCCTCTTTTAGTAGACACTCAAGCAACTTTGGAGGGACATATTTGCTTCTATAATGAAATGCATAGAGGCATCTTTAATCCAAAACAATATAATCCCAATGCATTAAGATTTATTTCTTAATGCATTTATCTATGCTCAATATCATCTTTCTATTTGTCGTGGTACTCACAACTTTGAGCCCAAGAACTAGCATGAGGATAGGGGATATCAGTTGAGCCATATATAGGGGATATTGGCCCACAATGTGGATAGCATAGGAGGAAGACACCTAGCGATTAGGTCAATTTTGAATAATGGTTTTTGCATATGACCATTATTAGCTTAGTGAGAATAAATTAGATGATGTGGGAAATGTGTGGGTTAACCCAATTCATTGTGGGCACTAATAAGTCTTGATTGTGGTTTGATGATTTGTCATCATGGTTAAGTAGAGATCTATGCTTAAACACAATTTTGGAGCTCAACGCTAGTGTATGAATTATGGTGCATGTACTAAAATAACTCTGGATAGAGAGATAGAAAGAGGGAGTGAGAGGGATAAGGATATGCATAGAGGGAGAGAGAGAGATAAAGATATAAAGAGAGAGTGTGCATGAAAGAGTAGTAGATAAAGAGAGAAGCAGAGGAAGAGATAGAGAGGGAGGAAGGGAGAAGGAGAGAGGGAGTGAGGGAGAGAGAGGGAGAGGGAGGTAGCGAGAGATCTAGAGAGTGGGAAAGCGTGGGAGAGAGAGGGAGAGTGAGAAGGATACAGTTCTCAGATATATTTGAGGTCATTAGGTCATATCAGATATATCATATTCTTTAGGCCACTCACATAAGTGTATCTTCCATCTTTGTTTGGCCTCCAATACTTCCAACACACAACAATACCCTTTTCCAAAAGATCCGAGAGAGAATGACCATAGGTAGAAATATCACCAGTCATCCAACCCGTGAAAGGTAGATTTTTAATAACATTAAAATAAACAAAAAAATAAAAAATTAATTGCTCCAATAAACTTTGAACCAAAGCCTTATTAATTCCAGCACAACACCCCTTTCCAATCTGAGAGAGAATGACACTGGGAAGAAATATCACCATAGTCATCCAACCCGTGAAGGATAGATTTTTAATAACATTAAACTATAAAAAACTAAATTAATTGCTTGGATGAACTTTGAACGAAAGTGTTACTAATTGCAGCAGGTGAACGCTTAATATCTTTTCATCAGTGAAAATCACAAAGTCTTAAAGAAACCACGAAAACAAACTCAAAGGCTTCTATAGATCGCTTACTCGACTTTTTCTCAGTCTGGGACATTGAAGCTTCATTACTATGGAAATTTGTTCAAGTCATTGGGATTCGACCATAGCTTTGAGCTAGCCTCCTTCTCCCCTATTTGTCGATCTTTATTTCGGTGGATTTGTCCACAATTTCACTATCAAACCCTTAGCATTAGGGTTTTTACTAAATATATTTTCTTTCAATCCTGAGCTTTACCAGGCTTGTTAAGCTGGAGTGGGTATGCAAAGACCAACAAATTATTAGATTTAGTCATAATTCGTTGTTCCCGGACCCCATCTTGTTCGAGGTATCTAGTGATGTTTTTTCCTATGGGAGGAAGAGGGCAGCCGCAACAGGGGGCTAGTAGCAACAATACTCATCGCAGTAATAGCAATCACAATGCGAAGGTGCATTAGTCCTAGGGATTTCATGGACCGGGCAATCGGTCCATCGGGAAAACATCCTCAAATATGGGGAGTGAGTGCATGGCCTAGATAGGGCAAAAACGGGACATTGATACTAGTCAATGAGTTTCCTGTCACCCCTTTATGTCTTCAAAGTCCTTGTCATGGAGCCACAGTAGCTCACAAGACCACTCACTTTTTATGTCCTCTGGTTATTCCTAATAACACTATGATTCTAGGTTTTCCTTGTTATCATCAATCTTTAGGAGTCTCATAGTTAAAATTTGTATGGCATGGCCCCATCATGGCACACCATATGGTACCTCAACTCCTCCATGAGTTCATGTACGGGAATCCTTTTCTTGTGTCCAAAATAGGCACACATTGACATGATTGTTTTGATTGAGTTGTGATTGTACCTTGTACATAGAAGTGTGTGTGTTGTTTTGTATCCTTTTGGTTTGATGTGTGATGCGAGAACTTTTCTACTATATAATTTTTGAGAAAAAATACCAAAAAATTCTAGGGAATGAAATATTCTAGAAAAAATATATGGATGTTGGTTAGAAATGACTAATCTGATGCTTTGAATGCCAAACAATACACTAAGTATGGATGTTGGTTAGAAAAGACTAATATGACGCTCTCAAAGCCAAACAATACACTAAGAACGAATGGAGGAGGCATACTCCTAGTGTTGAACTAATGTTCGTGCTCGAACAAGCTCAAAATGAAGGGCCCAATATATGCAAAAGAGTAAAAAACATAATGATGACTACAAATAAATATAAGGAGAAATTGGTTGATAACACTTCATATTATTTTCTTATGCCATACACAATACACTAAGATTATATTTAAATTTTAAATTAATATTAAGTATAAAATTTATTCAATTGCATAATAATTGATAAATTCAAAATTTGTCTTCTCAATTAATATATGTGATGAGTCTCCCATAAGGTTTTTCTAACCACTCCTAGGCACATAAAGGCTATATTGAACCTAATTTTGTTCACTTCATAACACTTTCCTAGCTTAATGAGTTCTTAGGAGAGTCCAAGATATTTTTCATACTTTATGTGCCTAACATGACTATTGTGTAATATTTGAATGGATTTTACACAAATTTCAAGGAGAATCATCTAGAGATATTTGTGGGGCCTACTACCTTCTACAAAATAAAACCAACACGACTTCCTAAGGATAGTAAATCCTCCTTACTATTGCTACGTGGTGATCTAGGAAACAAGATCTAGGTTTTTATTGATTTTTGGAGGGAAAGCAGTCCTCCACTCAAGGAGTTTTCCTCCTATCCACTTGTACAAACAATAGGCTTGAGTAGCATAATAGGATTAGAAGAAAATCGTAGGAAAGCATGTGAATAATACGAGAGGTTTAGATTCTAAGCATTTTTTGTAACTTTGTCATGTACAAATAACATTTTTGCTAATCGAAGTGATATTTGATTTCAGCTCTTAGTTTAGCTTTCTTCTGAGGTTTTTAAGTTTCCTTGTGTTAAGGCCCAACCTACGTGGTCGATATCCCTCTTGTATAATTTCTGTTCACACATTTGTTTATGTCTACAAAATATTTATGAACATTACTTTCATGCATGTTTATTTAGATAGTTTATGAGCAATTTTTTCTTGCAGATTATCTTAACATTTGTTGATGATAGTTGTAGCACTGTTACATTAGTTATATAGAATTTTTACTTTGAATTTAGTTCATTTCCATTACTATTTTTATTTTTTTGTTCATTATGTATTATTCATTGTTTCTTACACTCTACTCTATTTTGCAACTACAAGAAACACTACAACCTTGCATTTTGTTAGATTAACCCTACCACAAGTTGTTTTGATGCATTAGATAGGTGCACTTTTCAATTTTCCAACTTCTCCTTAGCATCATTGCCATCCAATATCACGTTTAGCATATTCACCTTCACATTACATTGTTGCTTGTAGAAAAATAAGGACACTTGTAGTAGTTTGCAACTCGACTTCTAAGCTTGCCCAAATTCACACGAAACACATGATTTTCCTTAATGCCCTAATTTCTCAATACCCAATATCTTGAAAGGCCAATGGTCGAGCTATCAAGCCACTGGGCCCTCGGGAAGAGGCTAAAGAGTGTCATGGATACTAATTAGTTGATATCTTAACATCCAAAAGCCCAACATCCACGTCGTCACTATATGGTTACCACCTATACATCACCTTGGTTCCAATTCAACCTTCCATTGCCATGTCAACATGCCACATTGGTATGCCATGTCATCTAGACCCACATTGGTGCCACATCATAATGAGATGTTAGCATGTCAAATCAACTGCCACACAATTGATATGCAGTATCCTCGGGTCCACATCCACTCACCACATCATTACTCTATCGTTATCAAGGTTTCTTGTTGGTGACTACTGTCCTACTTACTAATGTCTACTACCCAATATTGTGACATTTTGATAGGTCGATGTACGAAAAACTAATACATTGCATTAGTGTTGGTTGACCTTGAGGTGTCCTTAACATAGTTAGCCCGACATTTGACCTCTTGATGGACTATAGTCCCCAACCATCAAGTGAGAGTCCTTGAACCCTCTATCTCCATGAACTAATGGATAATGTAGGATAATATGTTAATATTGAGGACATCTAACCTAGACTAGGTTAGTTGGGGCTTTTTGCACAATTAGGTGATGAGGAGCACTATTTGCCATCATTATAAACCATAGGTATATAAATGTTGTATGGGTTTAATGTGAGGATTTTCCCAACAAGGATGACTTTTTTTGGGGCCTTGGACATCATCTAAGAAGAAACACTATTATCATCCTAGGGCTTACAAATGGTTTTTAAGGTTTAGCAATAATATAAACCATGCACATTGTACAAAACCACTTCCCAATGCCTCTAAGATGAATAGTTTATAGGATGCATAGGTTAGTTAATATTATATGGTTTATATTAATAAAATAAATGCCGAAAATTTAAAATTTTGTGGGAAAAATCAATTAATAGAACTGCTGGCAAATGAACCTTTAAAAAATATTATGAAGAAGACTTAAATTTAAAATTTGGTGGGAAAATTTAAAATTTCGCTTATCTCCTTGGTTGGGCTTGGCTCGAATCGGCTGTTCTTATCTCCTTGGCTGGAAGTCCCACCGCGTGAACATTCTCTTCCAACGATTGATTAAGGTGTCGCTGTCAGGGTTCACACCCAGGAGGAAAGCTTATTTTCTGAACTAGCTGGCTTATAATATTACATGATATTTGGCAATTTGGGTTCTAAATATTTGGTATTCAACGATTTGGGAAACTTTTGAGCAGACAAATCAGTGTGCTTTGAGGAGTAATAGCCAAGACAGGTTTACCAGCTCTGCATTTACTGTTATTTTTTCTGTGAGGCCGATCTTCCATAGTTTTTGCCTAAAACAGGTATGTGTTTTAGCTTTCTGTTTGTTTTCTTAAAAAATAGCTCTTTGAAGATAGGGTGTAGAAACTGCAGGCAAACTTTTCATGTATGTTTTAGCTTTTGGATCCTCTCCAGTGCCATTCCTGCCTCCTCTGTAGCCTCCTCTATATCCACCTCACGCACCTCCTTAGTTGTTCCTAGGGTAACCTCCTCAACTCGAAAATAATTTCTTTTGAATCATTTTTCGATTGTATGGAGGGCGCAACAGTTGTTCCTGGGGTTTTCGATTGTATGGAGGGCGTAACAGTTGTTCCTGGGGTTTTCGATTGTATGGAGGGCACAAAAGTTGTTCCTGGGGTCACCTCTCCAACTCGAAAATAATTTCTTTTGAATCATTTTCCATTTTATGGAGGGCACAACAATTTTCATTAGTATTAGTATTTGGAGGGCATTTCTTTACCGAGGCGTACCATCCCACTTTCTTTGGTAATCAAAGAGTTTTCCCTGATCAGTTCCTACCCTGCAATCATCTTTGACATTGCTCCCATGCCCATCATAACTAAAAATGGGCGGATGAATTCAAAGGCACCTCCACTTCCCCTGAATTGCTTTTGTTGTTTGCACATCAAATCGAAGGTTTGAGGAGATGATTGATCAAGAGGGAGCACATTGACACCTAGTGCCGATTTGGGTGGAGATTAAGGAGGGGATCCTCCACTCTGAGTTTTTTGTAAAGTTATGATTATGCTTAGGGCATGTCTTATGAATCATTAGGGGAGATGGATCCTTTTGGTAAAAAACCTTGACAAATTAGATCTCTTTTGTGGAGAGTAGAGTGAAGGTTATCCATTTTGTCTGTGGACGGGGAAGATTTGCGATCGTACACATAGACATTTGAATTGCAGAGACGGAAGTATAAGAGACAGGGACCATAGCAGAACGAGGAAAGTAGAAAAGATGCACAACAAGCGATATCATAGCAGAACGAGGAAAGTAGAAGAGACAAGGACCATAGCAGCTTCCTCCCACTCCAGCGAGAATCATTACATCCCATCGTATACCCTACCGGGTTCCCAGTCGTTGCAGATTTCGTCATAACCTGTCATCTCAGGGTTAAAATTATACTAAAACACCCGCTACTATTGACCTTCCAAAAAATCATAAAAATTTTGTTCTTGGCACTTCTGCACTTGCTAAGACAACGATGAAGGAAAAAATACTGGTTGTGGCTAACCAGTATAGGTATATCTACACCGCAACCCAAAACTGGGTGAATCTAGCCAATCTTGCATTGCAAGACCTTGATAGGGGTATACTAATTTTATCAATAGGATACATATGTTTGTATAGTTTGTTATTGTCTTAATCATATGACGAAAACTAGAGTACAAGAATATGGTTTCAATGCTTCGCTACTGTTAAGTTCTTGAGGCTCGGTTGCGACTTGGAGAACTAGGAATATTTTGAGAAGAGTATATATATTCTTTTCAATCCATGTCCTTTCCTTGCAAGACCTTGAGAGGGGTATATAGATTCTTCTCAATGGAAAACAGTTGCAGCTTGTGTGGTTGTTTATGATCTTGCCATTTATTCACGTATTTTTGCAATATGTGAAAATTTGCAACCTCATTAAATGACACTTACATAGATAGAATACACCAGTGCTACCTCTAGAGAGATAAAATCAGTTGCATTCATCTGATTCCTCAGTGCTCAAGATACTGGCCCATTGTATACACATAATTGAAGGGAATATCTTTCACTTTGACAAGTGAAGTAACTAGTAAACTCAAGGTAGCAATATCAAGATGAGTCCATATGTTCTACATTATTAGATTGACTTGGTAAACTAATATCTTGTTGCTTGTTCAGATTGTTGGGGCTACCTTTAGATTCTTTCTTTTTGATTGTACAGACTTTAAACACATACCCAACCCATTTCCTTCTAAGCATTACTAAGCATAGGATGATAATATGGGGCATTTTCTTGGATCGGATTCCAGCTTAGTTATTTCCTCTGCTTTTGGGCATATGTAAAGTTAAGTTCATTTTAATGGAATGTGATTTCTTGTTTCTGTGTTAAGATATCTGCAAATTTCCTTCCTGACACTTTCACATCAATGTAAGAGAAGTCCTTATAATCAAATGGGTATTTATCCCAGGAGTTTATTCTTGCGCATTCTCACACTTTCAAGGCATGCATATGTGCCATAAATCACAGACAAGTACCCAGACTGGAAGAAAACTCAAAATTAGAACCTCTTTTGACAGTGTATAGGTCCTCCTCATAAGACAGTTGTAGAGACTTCTCCCTTCAATGCGGTTGGGCTTCAAGACTACAGCTAAGATGTGCTAGGTCTCCTTACTTGAACAACACCTAAAACACATCCTTTAGGACTGTGTATTAAGTCTCTTTCTTATTGTGGATTAGGGGTTCATTTAGGCTCCCTTTGACTGCGTCTTAACTATGAATAAAAGACTGTGGCTAGGGCTCTTTTGGAGCTTCCTTTGACAGTGTATGGAAGCCTCCTTGCTGTGATGAAGAGCCTTCTTTTGGGACATCGAAGGAGCCTCTCTTAACTATGATTTAATCCCTTTAGGACAGCATATAAGGCTTGCGGCTAGGGCACGTTGTACAGTGACTAGGGCTCCTCCAAGGCTGCGGCTATGACTCTTCCTTTAAGACCGCGTTTAGGGCAAGAACTTCAACTCCTAGTTTGGACTGCGGTTAGGGAATCATATCTCTATTAGGACAACGTATAGAATACTTCTTGACTGCGGCCAGACTATCTCATTTCCTCTTGCGTCTAGGGCTTCATCATCTAGATCTCTCTAGCCAGCAAAACCCAAAACAAGTGGAGAGAGATCAAGAGTTAAGTGTGTGTACAAAATGACTTGAAAACCTCTTCTATTTATAATAAAACGTTGAGGATAGATGGGGGTAATTTAGTTGTTGGAATTCCTTGACTAATTGTTACATAACACAAATAAATTCATATCTCCATGAATACATGTTGGAATCGAATGATCTTTAGATCAATCCTACACCTCTTGACGAGACTGTCCTATTGTGCCACTGCTGCACTATGTCATGCCTGTTTCGTTGTGCCACTGCTGCACTATGTCATGGTTGTCTCGTTGTGCTTTGCCATACCATAACAACACCATGAATTTGCTACACTAAATACTAGTTATCCCATGTTGTACCATTGTACCATTGTTGTCCCATTGTGCACTATATGCCATTGACCATTGTTGTCTCATTGTTGTACCATATGCTACACCATACTACACCAAGTTGCCTTTGCTGTCCCATTGTTGTATCATTGCAGCACCGTGTAGCATTGTTGTCCCATTGCTACACCATACAACTTGTTGTCCATTCTGCTGCACCATACATCTTGTTGTCCATACTGCTGCACCATTATTGCACCATACATCTTGATGTGATCGATAGTAATACTATGGTCCCTAACCCCATTTCCCTGCTCATTAATCAGATGAGAGGTACTTCCCAATGAGTCTTAGACTACATTGGTAGGATGTCTCGATAGGGGAACTAATCATCTGTCCCACAGGATAACTAATCATTCTGGCTCACAGGAGAATGAATCATCCTATCCCAAATTCACCTCGGGGTATCACAGGGGAAGGCTAAGCTATTCACCCTTTACACATCGCACCATTAAGGGAGGGCGAGTCACCCTATGGTCGTGTGTTGCTCCAGTAAGTACCCCAAGCCCCCTAGATCTCCTAGAGCTCAATGCATGCAACATGCAGGACCCTTATATGAAGGTCTTGTATCATTTTTTACATCTTCATATTTCCAAATTTCCAATTTGAACCATAAAATTTTCTACTATATAGACACTTAAAACATGCTTCTAACAAAGTGAAAAAAAAGCAATTAATATCTTAGAGAAATGAACACAAAGCTTGTATAAATGTATATAGAAGTTAGTATGCAAGTTGTTATCACTCAGGTTGTCCCTAGGCTCCTGTAGGGATACGGCCGAGGTAACCACAAACCAATCTTTAGATTGTCGGTTCTAGCCCACCTGCAATCAGAGAGGGCTCTCTCTTAATGATTCAACTTTGTTGATGATTTTAGGCTAGCTTTTGGCTCAGGGGTTTTTGTTTGTGTTTGGATGGAAGGAAAATGCTCAGGCAGAGAGGCCAATTTATGAAGTTGATAGTTTCAAACCATGGGCATGGAGTCATGGGTTAGGATTATCAGTGCGTCTTTTTGGTCATAAGAGAAATAATGAAGCAGGATAGCTGCTCATAACACAATCTTCAGACTAAAAGGATGAATGATATGTAAGAAATGAGAGGCACTTAAGAATCTCTCATTTAACTTAACAGAGGGAAACATGATCTCTATCTAGGGGCAATGAAGAATCCCTGGATAACTGTCTTGGGTTAAGGCAAACATGAGCCATGTGGAATTCATATTTATGCTTAAACAGAGGAAAACATAAAGAAACAACAGAAATTGAGCATAGAGTGTATTTAAACAAATTCTAAGCTAATCTTTCTTTCAGCTGTTTAAGAGCGTAATTCATGAATGAAAACAGAGGTAAGAAACACTTATTGAGTTATGCACAGCACGAGAATTCCATAATCACTCTTCAACCAATAAACACAGTGAACAATCCGTTCTCCAAGGCTCATAAGCAGTCTTTGATTATAGAAACTTATCAGATATTACAGTGCAAGTCTCTCCCGAAGCAAAATCAGCTAGAGATAGCTTGTTGACTAATCAACCAACCAACCAACCCCCCAAGTAATACAGTATTCAGGGCTGTCTTTATAGTGAAAATATATCAAACTTATTTATTACAATTGACCTAAAACAGGTCTGCAAAAAGAGCTTTCTAAACCTAAAATTCTGTCAAAATTAAATGCTGGTAAATATCTATTGAACTGTGTCAGAGGTAGCTGGATCAAAAAGAGTGCAATGTGGCCCTTGGAGGCTCGATGCAATACTGCTTGAATAACTATGCTTTGGGATCTACAGTTCTGTTATGGTGCGAGTTAAATGTGCAACAACCATGATTTGAGGGTTTTGAGCGGCCTCGCCCTCTTTTTTGACTTTGCTGGAAGGTATTTAATTTTCTCCTGCTTTGGGCCGCTGTTAAGATCTTCGCTGATACTCTTTGCCGCTACATTGATGGTCTCCGCCACTTTCTGATACTCTTTGACGTGTTTTCTCTCTGTGAATCTGATCTGATACTCTTTAATCTCTGTCTCTCGTCTCTTCCTGTCTTCAAATCGGTTTAATTTGGCAAAATCGGGCAATTTCGGGCCTTTTCGGTGCAAAACGAGCCAAGGAATTCAAAAGATTCCCTAAAGATTCCCCAATATCGCCTATTTCCCGTAGCGATGCGCGATTAGCACTTTGCGCTAATCGCGCATCGAAAACTGCCTCCGTTTCTTGTTCCGGAGCTCCGAAGCTCGACTTTTGCGCTTGCGCAAATTTTCGGTTTTCTAGCTGCTGACGTCAGCTGTACGACGGATGATGTCTGCCAGGTGACGTGGCAGGGTGGCTCATACTTTAATGCGATGCGATGAACTTCTTCCGATGCGATCGCAATATCGCATCGGCGGGGAACGAGAAGGGATTTTTTTTTTTTGGAAATGCGATGCTTGCAATTGCCGATCGTCGATATCGCGATATCGCATCGGGCAAGAAAGGATGGGGCACACTTATGTGGTGAAAATATTGCGATATGGCGACACGAGATGGCTCACTAGGATCTGCAGAGTGTTAAGGAAATCGGCAAGGGTCTATTGCGATCGGAAGGAGTGATTATGTGCGTTAGAAGAGCGCTTGAGGCCTCGGAAGGGGTCCGATAACCTAAAAAGGGATTTTATACTTTGGAAGGAGTCTATTGCATTAGAAGATGGTTTGAAGGGGCAGCATGAGGGTTCTTGCCAAGTTTCAGACAAACTAAGCAATTCCTGAGGGTACTTATGGTTATTTTTCAACCAGGGGGAGGGATATTTACATAGGGGATCATTTACATAGTTTTAGTAGGGGGATGGGGAAAATATAGAGAGTTAAATAATAACGTCAGTAGTTAATATGGAGATGGTAAGAAAGCGCTAAGTTTGAGAGATCTTAGGCTTCAACGGGGATATAAAATTTTATAGAGAAAGTATGGATCCTTCCTTGAGTGAAGCACATCTTCACCTAGGCTAAATGACATGGAAAATGATGAAACTATGAGATGTCAAGTAGATCTTGACCTCTTTTGGGGAAATTAGTTAATGATTTCAGGAAGATGGAGCAAGGGAAGTTAGTTACGCCTGTTTTGAGCTCTTTCACATAAAACTGCCTGGTGATTGTGTCCTGAGTAGAAATGACACCCTGAAAACGTGGAACTGATGAGAAATCAAGATTCTGCAACCTCAAAACTACCTACTCAACCTACTTTACCTAACATTTTTTCTTCTTTTGGTTTGGGTGCACTTAGACTTGCAGACCCATCATTTCAATTTTTTCTTTTTTATGCTTTCCTATCTACAAACTACCCTTATTTCATCCAAAGGCCCAGATTAAGCAGTTGGGCTCCTTTGATTCTCTACCTATCTAAGAATCTGCCAAGATTAAGCTGTTTGGACAGATTTTCATTCTCTATATTCTAAAATAGGAAATTGAAATCTAGGGAGACCAAGGTTAGGTTGTTTGGACCTCCCTTTAACTGAAAATTGTACAAAACTGGAATAACTTCTCAAAATTTGGAAAGCAATTAGATGAACTCTGAGTAGCCTTCTTTGCTTGGTGACTGTTTAGCAAATATGGAGCATTGCAGCATGCAAAGTATGAAATATTTGGTCTGTAAAAATGTCAGTCATGAAATATGAGTAACCTGCTGCAGCAGGAGGCTAACAGTGGCTCCACTTGGGGATGGCTTTTCCTTGTGAGAAGCCAAGAACAGCAGGTCAGATTGCCTTGTTTCTTCTGTTATTGCTCTGCTTTGAACGTCTTCATTCTGACCGTTGGATTGATTTGAACCTTTGGACTGGTAACGGCTCTTTCCTTCACTTGTGCTGCTGATAAACTGTAAAGGACTGCCTCCTTTCTTCTGCGTGCTTTAATATTATGGATTCTTCCAAAAATAAAATCAAAATGGTGATATATACAAACATTCTATGTACAGAATAAAACACCGCCTGCTATTTTCAATCAAAAGGATCATTGTAGTGCTTTAGCATTCGGCCATTGACATGGCCTTCTTCAGCTGTGTTGCCATCTGGAGATTTGAGAAAATAGGTATTATTGCCTTGCACAACGCTGATAATGTACGGACCTGTTGGAGAGGTAAATCCCCTCTACGGATAGAGGCGATCCCTACTAGCCAAGAACCGGTCTAGCAACAATCAAACAATGCTATCACGCAAGTTCCTAATTGCAAATAAAGAGTAGGTGATGGAGACCTACTTGAGATCCAATGCTTTAGTTCGTAGAAGAGATGGCGCTCGCTTTCCTTTGCCTTGGCTGGTCACGATCCTCCACTATCCACGTGAATAGACACCTGCACACAAAGAGAACAAACACAAACCCAAGCATGAAATCTAATATATGCAATTATACATCAGTCAGGAAGGATATAATTCACCATCAACCATTACAAGTACAACGAGAATGGAACCATAATGATAGTCATCTATTTATTAATATTCAACAAAGGAGAATACAACCAGCGTCCTGACGTCAAGTCCTCCTTTGGCTGGGTGCTTAGCTACACAAGTCTTGCAAAAGCTTGAAGGGGTAAGGGACAAGCTCTCTCTCTCTTTAGTGACAAAGTCTCCTTACTTAGGGAAAGCCTTATGGATACAAAGAAGGATTCTTGCAACTCCAACCTTTTGATGTCTTCCTTTCAGCACAAGTATTGCCACAAGAGTCAAAGCTATTAGAACCAGAACTAGCTTGCTCAAGCCATGGGAACAAGCTTTTATAGAGGAAAAGGAAGAGATAAGGTCAATCCCCCACAATCATGGATTTGGCTTCATCACTTGGAAACTTCCATGGAATGGTGGCAAACAACTTTCCATCCAAGGAGATTCGAAGCCAAACCATCCTCACTCAACTTGGAATCAGTTTGGTGAATGAGGTGGACAGAACCTTCGGAGGTTTGAGTGGTTGAAAACTTTGCCCAAGATGGTTGGCGCGATTGCGACTCTGGGACAGAGCGCCAATGGCGCGCCCTTTCATAAGGATTTTCCCCATTGGCGCGGGCATAACACAAGGCACCAGCGCTAATGCAAAAAGGGCTATTTTTAGGGGCAATGAGCAGGAGATGTCTTAAGGACATATGAAGCTCATGTTTAGAGGTAAATAAGGCAAGTGGTTTCAAGTCTTGTCACTTCTCACAAGTCTCGGAATGGGTCCTCCAAGATGGCGGAGAGGGGTAACAGGGACGGTGACAAACGGTGACAAATTACTGTGTAACAGATGCCCCCTAAAGCATGAGGCCCGAGAGAGAGAGGGGTGAAGTGCTTTACAAGAACATGTGTGACTAAAACACTGCCGCTGGAGAACCTGCGAAAAGAAGTACAACTGATATCTCAAGTACATGATATATGTGGTATGGGCGCAGCCATCCGTAACAGATTATAAAACTTGATCCCAGGCATGGACGCAGCCATCCGATGAGGATCTATGAATGAACTCAGGTATGGTCGCAGCCATCCAATGAATGAGTCATGTAATCATTACAAAAATCCACAAAATGCAACCCGGATGTAAAACATGCACAATCCGGGGTCTTGCGCTCCAACTCAACCCGAACACAGTACAAGTTCAAGCATGTGAATATGGGAGTCAAATTCGAACATGCATGAACATCATCTGATTACCAGCCAATGATGAAAGCTGTTAACAAACGCGAGAGGTGCCACCAATAATGACGATGGTCCTCAAGGTACTATAGGTACAATCCACGACGTGCGAATGAATGAGTCGGTGTCGAACACCCGTAGAATCATCCGATCGGAGGCCAATGATGAAAACCTCGCGTCGAACATGAAGAACCTGCTATTGAGGCATGCAGGCTCCAAGGTACCTGAAGGGCGTCTCTAGGTCACCTTCCTGGATAATGAGCTGAAGTCGACAGGAAGTGATCTTCGTCGAAGGTGGGCCATAATGTTTCCCACATCATCGACACGAGACGGAAAGAGACAGTATGTTTTGTGTGAGATATAGGAGGGAGGTTGAGTATTCTTACAGAGGCCAACTTCTCTTGAACATATCGGTAGCACAACGACGGATTTGGCAGTATTTTAGGTCAAATGATCAGGGGTCATGATGACAAGACGATGAGCAGATGGATGGTCAAATAGGATAACCCAAACCCATGGAGGCAAATTTGAAACAAGATGAGATGTCCCCACCCAGACACGAATGCAAACAGTGCCATGTTCAAGAGCGACATACTGCCGATGATGGCGATTATGATTCCTTTATTTCCCCCACCATTTCTGGCGAGTACCCCGGTTATTTTTGGATGACAAGCTTGACGGGGATAGCATATGATTGAAAGGCGTCATTTCGACGGAATCCGATGTCATTAAGTTTTAACGAGTCTGACAAAGGAAGAACTCGGCGTCTTTTCATGTTTATAGAGTTTGAAAAGACAGCGAAAAGAAAACTCCAGGGGTGTCCTTTTTCGTAGAGTTGTGTCTCTCGAGCCCGAAAAAGTATAAAACTATGCTCGAAAGAACCGCCCGATCATTACAACCGAGGAGTACTTTTCGTAAGTAGTGACATCGATCCAAAAAAGTAAAAAAGTGATTGATATCACGTCGTTTCGTTTCCATTAACGAACCTGAAACGACAAGGGTACGACAATCTTTTCATGCTTTATACGGTCGGGAAAAAGAGTTTTAAAAATGACCGCCTCTTATTTACTTTTAACGAGTCAAGAGGAATAACTCGGCAATATTTTCACATTTAGCGAGTCAAAAAAGAGCTAAAAGATGACTCCATATTGACTTTTCGTGTATTCACCGAGTCCGAAAAAGTATAAAATACAACTCGTTTCACCGTCGAAGCTGCGCAAGAGACCTGTCGCTGCACAAGAAGTAAACGTAAAACCCATTTTCGACCAAAAGTACATTAAAATACTCAAAAATAACCTTTTTAAACCAAAAATGAGTTAAAAAGCTTATAGATAGGGTGAAAATGTAAAATTAAAATTACTTTTACCATTTTACCTCTTGAAGAGTGAAAAGAGTCCATTTGGGAGGCAAACTTCAGGCGGCGATTGCGATCAATCCAGGCAATCATTCGCGACCTCGTCAGTTCCAGGTAAGAGGCGCTTCCCTTAGCTCCATTTTCATACCATTTCTAATTCATTTAGTTCCCGATTGGGCCCCAGCAAGGGGGAATTGCAAAATTAGGGCTTCGCCCCATTGGCGCGGGTATCCAGCGCGGACCCGCGCTAATGGGGTAAAAAACCCAAGGGAGCCGCGCCATTAGCGCGACTATTTTAAGAACAGTCGTGCTAACCGCGCGACCCAATTTTTCCCATGTTTTTGCCCGTTCAAATTGAATTTTCTCTGGATTAGCATTTGTCTAATGTTCTAATGGAGGCAATTTTGTCCTTGTGGGTGCAGGAAACAGGTCAAAATGGTGGTAGTATGGAAAGAGCGAGAACATGACATTATTGATGCCTCAGCCATTGAGGAAGAAGGGTGCATGAATGCCCTGAGGGACTGCGGCCTTAAGAAATTCTTCCTTACATCATCCATGCGGGTGCAACCTGAGTTGTTGCAGTTTATCATTGATGCTTGGGACGTAGACGACCAAGTGTTTCGTCTGCGGAATCAGACCTTGGAGCTCGAGGTCTCCGATGTGTATTTCATTACAGGATTGTCGCGGAGAGGGGCGGTTCCTATCCTGACAGGTAGTAGACCTTCTGGGGAGAAGGTTGGTGAAGTGAAAGCTCGAGTGTGCCCCGAAGCACAATTCGGGCAGCAGAGTGCAAAGGTGTTGATCACCACCATCCGGGATTTGACGCTAAAAGCCATCCTCTTCACCATCACACGCGCATCTGGGGTACAAGCGCCCCATGAGGCCAGTAAGAACCACCTGAACCTAGCGACTGAATGCCTCAGTCCGACCGTTTTCAGCTGGGCTACCGCGGTGACTACTAACATTAAAAGGCAACTCACCAATTGCAAGCGAGCTGAGACGAAACAGTTTGCGTACGGCTCCATCGTGGTATCATTCTTCCTAGAATGAATACCACTATTCTAGATTCAGAGAGCTATGGTGGCAGATCCATTGCCACAAGAGCCTAGAATGGCTCGCTGGGCAGCACTGGTGCCCAGGGGAGGAGGATGCCAGGAGATGTCATGGCATCCCGAGTTCTTCATATGGCTCCGACGGTAGTTCATCGTGATCCAGCATTGGCCGTATGCAGGGACCAATTTCATGGGAGACCCAGACCTTCCACTACCAGAGGGGGAGGAATGGGAGGAGGAGCTAGGTATGCACTCCTCGGTTTTGATGCTTTCTATTTTTTTTTGTCTTTTTCGATACATGCCTGTTCTAATAATGATTATATATGTATGCAGATGTGGGCCCAGAGCGACCAGCCGGGCTATCCCCTACAGCGCGAAGAGGCCAACCCGTAGCCGACCCACCGGCAGTGGGGGAGGAGTTGATTCACAATCTCGAGGGGCTTGCCCAAGGGATTCCTGGTTATGCCAAACTGGCAGATGTTCCTCTTGCTTACCAGAGGCATACAGTAGGGGTGCCGACTCGCGTCCACCGTCTGCTGAGACGATTGGTGCGGGCGGTGATGTGTTATCATGAGCACCACCGTGCTTAGGCTTCTAGACTTTATTTTCTGCATATATATTTTTTGAGAGACATGTGTCTCAGATGTATCGGGAACACGGACTCTATCCAGACATGTACATTCTATTTTTTTAGCGCCTCAGTGTGCCACACGATATATATATATATATATATATACATGGTGTTTTTATTATATCTTATGCTTCCTGTATTTTGTTGATTTACATATTATGCAAATTCCTGTCCAATACATAGTTAGCCAATGCATCGGTTACTGCATTAAGTCTCTTTGGAATGTGATGATAAGTAATGTAATCAAAATCTATTTCCAATAACATAACACGTAAATACAACCTTAAAATGCGATGATCTCTGATGGAATATCGTCCGTTGAGCTGGTGGACTACAAGTTGCGAATCTAAGTTTACAACCAATGAGCGGATTCCAAGGTTA
>APFE030355926.1:0-13161 GCA_000404065.3 Pinus taeda
ATATTAATACTAAAAGAAACCAAACTTTTTTTTATAAAAAATATTCAATCGCTGATAACTGATAGTTGTTTACCTTAGTTTTATAATATAACTATTTACGCTGGTTATTTTTAATTAAAGTTTAATATAAAACTCAAAACCTAAATTTGAAATTAATTCGATTATTTTTAATTAAACCTTAATTTGAAACTCAAAACCTCAATTATT
Organism: Pinus taeda; assembly: GCA_000404065.3. Lineage (NCBI taxonomy): Eukaryota > Viridiplantae > Streptophyta > Pinopsida > Pinales > Pinaceae > Pinus > Pinus taeda. Next base: position 208 of record APFE030355926.1, read on the forward strand.
TGTGCACTATGTTAGTCATTCTTTAACAAGTGTTTTACATTGCAATTCTATTACATTACAATTTTACAAGAAGAGTTGTAGCGTACATTGGCTAAACTCTTATAGAAAATTTCACCTCAATCTAAAATTCAAAACCTATATTTGAAACTCCTTCCTCCACTATGTGAGCTATTCTTTAACAAGTGTACTGGATTGAAATTTTATTGCATTGCAGTTTAAGAAAAAGAGTTGTAGTGTACATTAGCTAATTTATCATAAGAGATTAGACCATTGTTATATGTTTTTTTATTTTTTTGTTGACTAGCGAAATCGGTAACAGTGGTGGTATTGTACCCATGTTAGATGGGGTTGAATCCCACTAGCTACCACTATAACCTCTATGAGGAACCGCCTAGCCTGCAAGAACGACCCTCGGTTAAGACGAGACTTGAACTCATAACGTCCACAATAGCACGAATGACTTAGCAGATCATGAAATGGTCACGAGAACAAACCTTTGTAGGCGAAAGGTGAGCGGGCTTGGCCCAAGCAAGTCACTCCTCACAACTAGTCAATGCCCTCGCTCAGGTTTGATCACAAGACATCACCGTCTTTACGAGTCTGACTTTACCAATCAGCCACCTCCACCGACCTTAAAAGGTGAGTGGACTTGGCTGAGGCAAGTCACTCCTCACGACTAGTCAACGCCCTCGCTGAGGTTCGACCACAAGACCTCACCATCTTTACGAGTCCGACTTTACGAACCAGCCACCTACGCCGACCTTAAAAGATGAGCGGGCTTGGCCTAGGCAAGTCACTCCTTTTGACTAGTCAATGCCCTCGCTCAGGTTTGAGCACAAGACCTCACCATCTTGATGAGTCTAACTTTACCAACAAGCCGCCTCTACCAACCCTCATTCTTACATGTCTTCATAAGCGTATTAATCTTTCTTTTATTAATACTATTTTAAGATTGTTTTATTAATAATAGAAATAATAATTTTATAAACTTTATTTAATCTTTATTGTAGTTTTAATATTTGTATTTTTGTGTAATTAAAAATACATTAATATTAATAATAGTATAAATTATATTTTCGATATTAAACTAAAATTTTTGAGAAATACAACATTGTTTTTTTTTTAGGTTTACAAATCTTATCCCAGGCTACCAAGGCCCATTTCTTTCTTCCCTCCCCCTTACCCAAAAGAAATTTTCATTGAATGGTTCTAAATTGATGCAAGACTCCTTTGGGAGCTGGAAGGGCTGAAAGAATGAAGATGGGGATTGATTGAAGTACAACTTTTGTAAGCACCAACCGTCCTACCAAGTTCAAAGATATAATATTCCATTTCTAGGTTTTATCTTGCATCTTGTTAATCACCAGCTCCCAAATACTCTTGTGCAAAGGTTCATCAGTTACTAGAACTCCCAAGTTTTTGGAAGGAAGGATATCTCTTTGAAAGCCCAGAATTATCAAGATGTTCCTCTGAATAGCAATATTAGTGTTAAAAAAGAAAATCTTAGATTTGGAGAGATTTATCTCTGTACCCATAGCCTTGGCAAAGTCACTCAGGATTTATTTATAAGCAAGCACTCCTTTGACTGTGGGAATGCCCTATAGCATGGTGTCATCAAAAAATTGTGATGGGTCAAAGCCTGTCCAGTCTGAGAGAGTTAGAGACCCTTGATGGTACCCACTTCTCTACTATGCTTGATAGTTCAACCAAGTCCTTCCATCATGAAGATAAATAGAAAGGGGGAGAGCAGATCTCCCTTCCTGAGGCCTCTTGTAGGAGTAAACTTCTTGGATGGAGAACCATTAACCAGAATTTAAAAGCTAGATGAAGTCACCAGGGCCATTACCCATGTTACCCAGTTATGGTCAAATTCAAAGACTAGAAGGACCTTCCTGATATAAGTCCAATTCAACTTGGCATAAGCTTTGGTTGGGTCTAATTGCATAATCATTTCTGCCTTCCTATTGCTTAACAATGAGTGAACCACCTCATGTGCTTGAATGATGTTATTGAGAATTTGTCTACCCTCCACATATCTTGTTTTCTCCACAAAAACTAGAGTAGGAAGAAAGGGTTTGAGTTTGTTGGCAATAAATTTGGATATATCTTGTACACCACATTGCATAAAGCTATGGGTCTGAATCTGTCTGGAGTGAGACTAATGTCCTGTTTGGGGATCAAAGAGATGAAGGATGTATTGAGTGCCTTCAAAATGGTTCTCTTCATCTTGGAGTCCTCCATGACATTTAGAATACCTTTCTTGGTAATGTTCCAACAAGCTTTAAAGAAATTGACATTGAAAACATCAGGGCCTGCTGCTTTACCGTTCTACATTTCTTTGATGACATCACTAACCTCCTCTTCAGTCACTGGCCTAACGAGATTGAAATTATCCTCTCTTGTTACTAGCTTAGGTATGTGCTTTCTTAAGTCCCTCATGAAATGAGCTCTGTCTAAGATGGTCTCATCTGCGATGCTTCGAAAGTGCTGAACCAACATAGCTTCTATTTCTTCATGGGTATTGAGTAGTTGACCTCCGAAGTCCTTGATCGATGAGATCCTGTTATGAGACCTGTTCTCCATTGTGGATTTTTGCAAAAACCTAGTCTTTCTCTCCCCTTATTTTAGCCATTGAACTCTTGTTTTTTGTCTCCAAAATATCTCCTCTTGTTTACATAAGTTCTCCCAACCTTGATGATGCTTGGTGGTTTGATCATTTCTGGCTCTATCAAAGCCATCCGTGATAAGGGCTTGATTGAGTTCCTGCATTTTACCTTCAATAGTTTTTTTTGCTTGAAAAATATTCCCAAATTCATTCTTGTTCCAATCTTTGAGTCTGAGCTTGATATGTTTCAGTCTTTTGTGTAGAAGAAACATTCTCATTCCCTGAATATGTAGATCTTTCTTCCACCATTTTCCAATGTTGCTCATAAAATCTGGGTGGGTGAGCTAGATATTCTCAAATATAAAAGGTTTATACTTAGGGGTGCCAATGTCTTGAACCTCAAGTTGGAAAGGGAAATGGTCCGAGCCATCAAAGGGGAGAATTCTCATTGTCATTTCCTTGTGTGTGAGCATAAGGTCATCTGAGATTATGAATCTCTCTAACTTTCAGGCTACTTGAGACTCTCCTCCCCTCTTGTTGTTCCATGTAAAGAGGCCATTACTTGTATTAGCGTCAACTAGCTTCATATTGTCTATAAAATTCTAAAATGCTATAGAGTCTTTGCTTAAAGTTCTGGTCCCACCTTTTTCTCCGACAGTGATTTGATCATGTTGAAGTCCCCACCCATAAACCATGGTACTCTTGTGTGTCTATCTCTCAGTTATACAAGAGATTATACAAGCTTGAGTTTATCATCTGGTCTTTGAGGACCATAAACATTTGTAATTAAATAAACCTCCCTATCTCCCACAGGCTAAATAACCATTGATAAATAATTCCTAGATGCCTCAGCATCTATTACGCTAATATTTGGGGGTTCCAAAGAGTATGTATTCCTCCTGCTGTTTTATCTTCTTTGACTTCTAGAAACTCATATTTGTTGAGAAACTTACTGTTTATTTATTTTATTTTTTTTGAATGGAACATTTAGTTTCTTGGATAAAGATCATATTCAAAGCTTCTTGTTTAATTCTATTGCTAAGTATCGTTTGTTTCCTTTTACTTCCTATACCTCTGATATTCCAAGATGTGAACTTCATTATGAAAGATTTGTAAAGGAGTAGTTGGTTAGATATTTCATCTTACCTGAATCTATCATTAATTTTCCACATTCCATCAATAACTCATTCTGCTTTTTTCTGCCTCTTTTCCTTCCTGGATTTCTAGGAGCTAGTCCTGGTGTGGTTTTCCTAGTTTTGACACCTTCGTTGACCTGCCTTTCATTGTTTCTTTTCCTTTCCAACCCTTTAGCCTGAGTTCTCCATAGGAACAAATGTTGTACTCTATTAAACTCTTCTTGAGGTAGTGAGTCTTATGTATTCATAACACTCTTAAAGATATGATACATGTTATGGATTCCTAATCTATAATTCCAAAACCTTGGAGGAGCCATTAAAACCTAGAAACTTAACATTAAAACCCTCACAAAAAATAAATAACACTCCTCTTCAAACCATAATAAACCAAGCAAAAACAGCGAGACAAAACTACTGGAACCTAAAAGAACCCTTTATCATAATAAGAATTGGAAAAGATAAATGAAAATTACAAAAGGAAAACTCCCATTTCAGAATTGAAAAGAAAAGTTCGATGAATATAACAACAATGAGAAACTCGTGTCACTTCCCCTAATGTTTGCTAAAAAATTTCAATTTTTTTAAACAAACATGTTTGAAAATATAATATAGGCCACTACTATAGATTTTATAAAGAAATCAACCACTTTTCATTTTTTTTTAATATCTCTTTGGTTGAGAATGAAGCCAATTTTTTTTTGATATCTTTGGGCTGTCGGCAGTCTGCCTCAGCTGCTCTCACGGCGAGGGCAGGCAGTCGCGTGGTGATTGGGCTACAGGCGTAGAATGACCCCTGCCGAGAGCTTTTCCCTAGGCGTCGAACAGTCGACTCAGAACTGGTACGGACAAGGAGAATCTGACTCTTTAATTAAAACAAAGCATTGTGATGGTCCCTGTGGATGTTGATGCAATGTGATTTCTGCGCAGTTCTCTAAATGTCAAAGTGAAGAAATTCAACCAAGCGCGGGTAAACGGCAGGAGTAACTATGACTCTCTTAAGGTATCCAAATGCCTCGTCATGTATTTAGTGATGTGCATGAATGGATTAACGAGATTCCCACTGTCCCTATCTACTATCCAGCGAAACCACGACCAAGGGAACGAGCTTGGCAGAATCAGCGGGACCCTGTTGAGCTTGACTCTAGTCTGGCTTTGTGAAATGACTTGAGAGGTGTAGAATAAGTGGGATTTCTTTTCGGTGCAAGTGAAATACCACTACTTTTAACATTATTTTACTTATTCCGTGGGGCGGAGACGAGGCATTGCCCCTAGTTTTGGCCTTAAGGCACGTTTTGGTGGGTCGATCCGAGCAGAAGACATTGTCACATGGGTATTATGGTTTAGGGTTTATGGTTTATGGTTTATAATGCTTTAATAAATTCTTTTAACAAACACTTAAAAAAACATTAAAAAATGGTTTTTAGGGTTTAGTGTTTTTTTGTGTTTTTAATGTTTAGGTTTTTTTAGGGTTTAGGGTTTATGGTTTTTTAGGGTTTGGGGTTTGGGGTTTAAGGTTAAGGGTTTAGGAATTATGGGTTTATGGTTTATAGCACTTTAGTAAATGGTTTTAGTAAACACTTAATAAAAGTTACAAAACACTTTTTAAAATGTTATAAAACCCTGAGGTTTTGGGGTTTGGGGTTTAGGGTTTATAACACTTTAGTAATTTCTTTTAATAAACACTTAAATAAAAGTTACATAATTCTTTCTAAAATGTTATAAAATTCTTAGTGTTTATGGTTTATCATTTGGGATTTAGGGTTTCATGTTTAGGGTTTAGGTTTTAGTGTTTATGGTTTAGGTTTTATGGTTTAGCTATTTAGAACACTAAAGTTACAAAACTCTTTTCAAAATATTAGAAAAAATTAGCATTTATGGTTTAGGGTATAGGGTTTAGGGTTTAGGGTTTAGGGTTTAGGAATTATAACACTTTAGTAAATTCTTTTAATAAACACCTAAATAAAAGTTTAATATGAATTTTAAAATATTTTAAAGTGATTAAGGTTTAGGTTTTAGGGTTTGGAGGTTTAGGGTTGAGGGTTTCGAGTTTATGGTTTAAGGTTTATAACACTTTAGTAAATGCTTTTAATAAAATCTTAAATAAAAGTTACAAAACAGTTTTTAAAATGTTGTAAAATCCCTAGGGTTTTGGTTTTAGGGTTTATAACACTTTAGTAAATGCTTTTAACAAACACCTAAATAAAATTTAGAAAACTCTTTTTAAAATGTTACAAAATACATAGGGTTTAGGTTTGAGAGTTTTAGGTGTAGTTTTTGCGGCTTAGGGTTTAGGTTTGCTAACACTTTAGTAAATTATTTTAATAAACACTTAAATAAAAGCTACAAAATATTTTTTTAAATGTTATAAAATGATTAAGGTTTAGGGTATAGGGTTTGGGTTTTATGGTTCAGGTCCTAGGTTTTAGGGTTTATAACAATTTAGTAAATTATTTTAATAAAAAGTTAAATAAAAGTTAAAAAACACTTTTCAAACTGTTATAAAATACTTAGGATCTAGGGCTTTGGGTTTTGGGTTTAGGTTTTAGGGTTTGTTGTTTAGGGTTTATAACTCTTTAGAAAACGCTTTTAATAAATATTTAAATGATAGTTACAAAGTTCTTTTTAAAATGTTATAAAATGATTAGTATTTAGGGTTTGGGGTTTGGGGTTTAGGGATTTAGGTTCATGTTTTAGGATTTAGGGTTTATAAGGATTTAGTAAATTCTTTTAATAAACACTTAAATAAAATTAAAAAAACTCTTTTTAAACTTTCTTCGACAAGTGATTCCCCTTCTTATAGCCTACAAAAACCACTCCCCTCCAGTTGTCGAGCTCTAGGCACAAGCACTCCACTTAGAATATGGATGAGGTGCAAAATTGAGCTAAAATACCACACTATAATATCAAATAAAAGTGATAAGTAGAAGGTAGGTTGACTCCTTGACCTCACGCCCATATTTACCATCAACCTTCACCACAAAAACTAACATATAGTTCAGCATCCTACACCTCTAGTTAATTCCAACTGAGTGGCTACATGTGTCTCCATGTCGAAGACCAACCTTAGAATTTCCATTTAATATTCAACAGGTGGGAAGGGTGGTGGGCTAATCCTCCCTCATCAACCTCTTTGATATTGTGCATGACCCCATCATGAAATATCTAAATTTAATTAATACAACTAGTCAATTAAGACTCCTAGATGAATATTTTACACTATTGCAACCATAATAGTTCTATATTTGGATTTACTAGGTATGTTTGGTCATTTTTATTGAGGAGCCACCAAGTGTCCATTTCCTTCCATGCCTGTGATCAAATGCTTATTTATATTATCAAACTTTGCTTCCATTAAACTAACGAACTCTTACATTTCCATGTACTTCACTTCTAAGGAACACATGTTATTTTTTGTTTCCTTCCCGATTTTTCTCAAATACCAAATTTTGACCACCATCTATGCCTTGTGTCTTGTGGTGTCTTGCCTATTCTTGTTCTTGCATTTGTAGGTTCTTCTCCCACAATTCATGCTAGTCTCACTAATGTAAGGTCCCTATTATCACCTCTTGTTAGTTTCTTGCAAGTCACTTATCATTCTATCTCACGCATATGTTATACAATCTCTACACACTTGTACATTACATAATGTTGGTTTCCACATCTATCCATGGAAATATCTTGACGCAAGTTCACTTTTGCATTCTATCATATTCAAACTGCTCTTTCATGTCTAGGTTCACCCTAGCTTGACCCAATGTGAAGGTATACAAACTTGAAAGACAAAGGAAAGGGACAACAAAGGAAAAAAAAGCTCACACTCAATCTAGATTCCTTATGTCCAATACCTAAATAACTCCTCCATCATGATCTTTGTGTATGAAAATTAGAATGAATATTCCAAACATTTAAGGGTGTACTCTAATAGATGTTTTGGCCCCTTTCTAGGAATATTTCGTTGTAATGTTTTCCATAAATGGAGTAGGTGTTAAATATATTTTACATTCAAAAATGAATTTTAAACAAGAGGAAATCATAATCTCACCCAAAAGTTTATTATTGAATTTTAGTAAAACAGGCCAAAATTCTTATGCTTTGGTAGATTTAAGTACCTATCTTTCGTGGGATGGGTGTAAATACACTTTTCGATTATTATAAGGGCACACTAAATACTCATAATTTGAAGGAAGCCACATCATGGGAGGTGCCTCCCCCATTTTATATTTATCGAATTTTCCTTCATGTGTTATCTTAGGTTGTGTAAACAATCTACGAACACCTTATGTGTCCCTAAGACATTAAAAAAGGGAGGTGAATTGAAATTGTTCTATCAAATCCATGAATATTTGAATTACTATTTTTGAATTCCAATTTGGGAGTAGAGTGTAAGAAGATATATCAAATAATCACAAACACTCTCCAACAACTAGTATACAATGCAATATTTTAATAGTTATACAAATATGACTCATTTTGGGTATTCAAAGGAAGTTAAAGGGAAATAATATTTTCCCTGAAATTTAGGAAGAATGATTTGTCATTCATGGAATTCATACTTCCAATGTTGCAATCGAACAATTTGTTTGTAACAGGGGTATTCTTGGAAGCTAGATTTACTTTTACAATAAAAACAATACCTTCATCAAGTCAAATTTACATTCTTTCTAGAAATTATTTGACCAATAGGAAACTAAAGATCTTTGATTCCATATATGATTAGATGATCACAATTTTGCTCAAAAATGAAAGTGTCCAGAAAGTCTTAAATGTATTATCAAGTTGAAGTGCTTGTTGTTCTAGTTCCAATGACATTCGTTTTACCTCAATCTGACACCATATGCTCAAGTTATCTGTGCTCATTGTTTGACCCAAGAATTGAAAATTCAAGTAAGTTTGTTGACTAGTCAGTTGACTAGGCTGGTCATACAGTGAGTCAGCAGAGTGACTATGTAAGGTATGAGACAATGACAACTTGCTAAGTGTCATTCTCGGGTTCGTTTATTTTTGGTACATTTGATTGGTTCGTGCTAGTTTTATGTGGACCAATAATTGGGTGTCGTGTGGCCTAGTCATGGGCTACCACATGGCACCCTAGGGTCAATTAAACTTTTGGTATGGGTCTCAGCGAGGTCCGGGGTATTTAAACCCCCAACCTCCCACTCCATAATGGAGCACTTCACCAACATGCCACATGGTAGTTCTTAACATAGCATAGACCGATCTATTATATAAACTTTAAGTTTAGAGCTTTAGGAGGGAGGGTTTGGGCTACCAACCATGACCCCTCGTCATATTCGATGCCATATGCCTATAAAACAATGGTAGAGAGGGGCATAGGATGTTTATACTAACCCAAATCATGGCGCTAATCACATGACCTTGACATTCAGCAAAAGGTACGAAGGTGGAGGAGCGCTCAGTAATAGCCCGAGGTCTTGGGTATATGCTCCACCAAGAGACCGTTTTGAACACACTTGCAGAGGTGCTAACGCAAGGGGGCTAGACCCACATCCTGTAGATCATGCACATGATCTCGACATCAACATTTAAGGGCCTATTTTGAAGGCTAGGCAGTTAGCCTCGCCTTGAGACTCGTGTTGCCCACATGACCACATGCCTATGTTTTAAGGGCTAGTCTCATGGGGTTAGGCATTAAGACTCATCCCATGACCCTATTAGGACTATGTGACCACCTTTTTGAAAGTAAGGGTTATTTATTTATTCCTTTATATTTTAATTTCAAATATTTTCTTTTAATTTTTATTAGAAAAATCTTTTTTTTTTGTTTTCTCTAAGTTCTATTTATATTTATATTTTTATTAATTCCTAATATTTTTTATATTATTTAATAATAATTCATTTTTTTTTTTGTTTTTTCGTTGTTATTTTTCTTTTTAAAATTAACTTTATTTTTTCTCTCTAACATTCATTTAAATATAATAATATTTATTTTACTTACTATTGTGATTTAGTGGCTGCAATTCTACTATATCTACTAGCTTTGTTCAAGCTCTCTAGAATTCATTTTAAATATAGTAATATTTATTTTATTGACTATTGTTATTTAGTCGTTGCATATCTACTATATTTATTAGCTTTGTTCAAGCTATCCATTTATGTCCTCATTTTCAAAACACATACATAGAATCTGATATGTGATTTTCTCCCAAAAATATTTGTATAAATCATGAATCACAAAAACCTACATTCCAAGTATTTAATATGTTTTCATATTTCATTCATAAAATTTATTAATTCCCAATCTAATAAATATCTTTAAATATTTGGACAATAAGTATTGATTATAAAAATGTTATTTAGAGTAGGAATTTTAAATTCTAATTAAAAACAATTAAAGCACAAGGTAACATCTTTTACTTGTTTGTTAAGTAATATTTTGTACTTTATATTTATCTTTTAAAATTAAATATAATTGTATTTTATATAATAATTTATGAAATGAAATAATACATGAATGTGTTTGAAATTAATAATTTATCGAGAGTTGTAAAATTATTTTATAAAAAAATTATTAAATATTAAGAAAAGTAACTTATTTTATAGTTCTTATTAAATTTATTAATTCCCAATCTAATAAATATCTTTAAATATTTGGACAATAAGTATTGATTATAAAAATCTTATTTAGAGTAGGAATTTTAAATTCTAATTAAAAAAAATTAAAGCACAAGGTAACATATTTTACTTGTTTGTTAAGTAATATTTTGTACTTTATATTTATCTTTTAAAATTAAATATAATTGTATTTTATATAATAATTTAGGAAATAGAAATATAATACATGAATGTGTTTGAAATTAATAATTTATCGAGAGTTGTAAAATTATTTTATAAAAAAATATTAAATATTAAGAAAAGTAACTTATTTTATATTTCTTAACAATTAAAAATATTTTGTAATAACTAAATTAAAATATTTTTCAAATAATTAATTTTTAGACTTAAAATTTAACCATCAAAATATTTATTAAAAATCAGGTGTGAGCCTATAAGGATATATCAAATAATCCTGAAACATTGTGACAACTAATATATGATGTACTAATATAAAATTTCTACAAATATGGCCTTTTTGGGTATTCAAAATAATAGAAAGGGAAACAAATTTTTTCCTTCAAATGTAAGAATAATCATTTGTGATTCATGAATTTGGATGTATCCACTTTCTCAATAGAGAATTTTAGTTGTAGCACAGGTATTATTGGAAGCTATATTTATTTTTACAATAAAAACAATAGCTTCATCAAGTCTAATTTACATTTTTGGTAGAAATTATTTTTGACCAATGGAAAACTAAAAAACTTCAATGCTTTACAATGTATAAAAATGTTTTTATATGATAGAACTTTATTTCTTTTGTGCTCTAAATACAATCATACACCACTCACATTTCAAAATGATTATTGGTAATGCTTGCTAACCAAAGTATTATATTTATCATAGCCTTCTTTTAAATTAAACTACAACCTCCATAGTTTGTTAATATTTTCCTTCTTTTTTCAATATTATAACTATTACAATAAATTTAATACTTTGGTTTATATCATAATTAATTATAATGACATTTTAAATAGTAATATGTTTTCATTTTTTATTCATATAAATTATTAATTCTCAATCTAAGAAACAACTTTAACTATTTGGCCAATAAGTATTAATTATGAAAGTCTTTTGTGTTGTTAAAAAGTTAAATTCTAATTAAAAACAATTTTAAACCACAAAGAAGCATCTTTTACTCATGTGTGCTCATTAAGCGTTTTTATATCTTGTATTTATCTTTAAATGTTAAATATGATTATATTCTATTTAATAATTTATGGAATAGAAATTATAAATTTATAATATATATATATTTATTGATTTATTTTAAAAAATATATTAAGAAATAAATAAAATATTTAATATTACAAATGATATATTTTTTAATTTTTTTATAATTATAAATATTTTATAACCAAATTAAATATTTTTCAAATAAATATGTTTGGACTAAACGTAATATATTTTTTTTTCAGGGTAGTTAAAAATTACAATTCTATATAACTTCCTAAGTTTAAAAAGGTAAATTATCTCTATAATATCAATTAATCTAAATTATATTTATCATAACAAAGAATTACTAAATATTATAATAATTTAAAATTATTTTAGAAATGATTATTCTTAGTTTATTATCAAATTTTGGCAAAATAGACCAACATACCAAAATGCTTTTGCTCCGTTAGTTTTAAGTACCTATGTTTCCTGGAATGGATGTAAATCTATTTGTGAGTTATTATAAAGGTACATTAACTACTCATTAGTTTGAAGGGATGGGGATCACCATAGGTGTCTCTCCCATTTTATATTTATGGAATTTTAATTCCCTATCTTTCCTGGAATGGGTGTAAATCAACTTTTTGAGTTATTATAGGGTACACTAATTACTCATTAATTTGAAGCGATGGGCATCACTATATGTTTCTCTCCCATTCTATATTTATTTAATTTTCCTTCATGAGTGCTCTCTAGTTGGCCAAACAATCCACCAACACCTTGTGTGTCTTTAAAACATGAAATAACAAAGGTATTTTCAAATTGTGCTACCAAATCCATGAATATTTGAATTATTATTCATGAATTCTAAATTGGGAGTGAGCGTAAGAAGATATATCAAATAACTATGGATGCTCTCCAACAACTAGTATAAAAGTTCTACAATTATGACATTTTTGGGTATTCAAAATAATGGAAAGGGAAACAAAAACAATTTCTTCAAGTGTAAGAAGAAGGATTTGTGATTCATGGAGCATACATCAAATGTTGCAATTGACCAGTATGGATGTAGTAGGGGTATTCATGGAGACTAGATTTTTTTTACAACAAAAACAACACCTTCACCAAGTCAAATTTACATTATTGGAAGAAATTATTTGACCAATTGAAAACTAAAGAACTTCAATTCCATAGAAAGTTTAACCATGTTTTTGGGTGATGGATCTTTATTTTTTGCAAGCTTTTAATACCATGATACACCATTAATTACATTTAAAAATTATTATTGATATTGCTCGCTAACCAATGCATAGTATTTATTAAAGTCTTCTTTGAAATTAAACTAAATCCTCCCTACATTTGCTACTCTTTATCTTTTTTTATTATTATTATAACTATCAAAATAAATTTAATACTTCACCTTTTAAAATATTCAATTAT
>APFE030355928.1:0-13822 GCA_000404065.3 Pinus taeda
TCCCTTATCTCACAGTTGACCAAAAATCACTTGACATTTTTAGCCGGGTTATGGGAGTTGACTTTGAGTCATTTTTCACCAAACCATCTGTCGTGTCGTTATGTGTTCAAGAGATCTGAAACAAAACATTCAATTGCAAAATACCTATCGTTCATCATACCATCATTGAGTCAGTCCTTACAGCTATATTTCTTCAACTCGAACTTTGATTTCGTGTTGTAGGCTTGCCTGCGACGAGTCGCTTTCTATCGACATCAGCACATTATCTAGAGAGTTGACTTAGAAATCGTCAGTACCTTGAGGTCTGCATGCATCAATGGCAGGTTTCTCGCCTTCGACGCCAGTTTTCATCATTGATTTGCGATCGAAGGATTCCATGAAATGTTCGAAACCGACTCATTCATTCACATCTCATGGATTGTGTTGGGTACTTTGAGAACCATTGACATTACTGGTGGTATCTCTCATGCTTGTTAACAGTCTACATCATTGACTGGTAATGAAGTGGTTTCTACCATGTTCAACATCGACTCATTTATTCACATGGCTAGAATCGTACCAATTCGGGAAGTAGAGATGAAGACCCTGTATCTAGTTTCCACCATCCAGGCTGCGAGGAGTTTTGTATTCATTATGTTGTAGACCAATCATAAACAGATGGCTACGCCCATACTGTGTCTACACGAGTCTATGATTATGATGTATTATGAAATCATTCCTGTATCAGAGTAGTTAGTCCAATAGTTAAAGTTTTGATCTGAGTATGGGAATGCCTACCTCAGCGATGATATGATCTTATACATGTATTTTGTGTTGAAAATTGCAGGTTCTGACCGGGCTCTCCACAAGATGATCCTCGAAATGATAAAGTACTTCACCCTTCCTATATAATATAACACCCTTATCTATTACAGGCTTCGTACTTTAGGGGGCAATCTGTTACACTGAAATTTGTCACCATGACTATCTGCAGTTAATATGGCTCCATCAATAGTCATATTATCCTCCTTGTCAAGCCTCATACCTCTGCTCTTCATGTCAAACTTCAAAAAGAGAGAAAGTCACTTAAAAACATGTTTATCTCTGGTACGCAGGTTCTCTCTACCTTGCCTGCGTGTACGCACTCCAAACACCCTGTACCTGCGTACTTGTACGCTCTTCTGTAAGCTAAAGGTTGGGTGCGTACCCCTGTAAAGGTCAAAAGGCGCGAGCTTCATCTTTAAAAAGTTACTTGTGGTCACTTCTAGAGCCTTCTAGAAGAGTTTTTGACGTGTATTGAGCGCCTCCAGATGGTTCATGCATCCCTAGGATAGAGGAGCTTATCCCATCAAGAGAGGAGCTACCCCATCCAAAAGAGGGAGTATCCCATTGATGTTGGAACTGAATAACCTCCTCTAGAATACTATAAATACAGGCATTGGGCCAAAGGAGAGAAAGGTTGAAAGCTGAACATTCTATAGGGTAAATGCTGCTGGAATTAGGACTTCCATTTGTTGACTTGTGAGGAGAGATCACTATCCTTCCTTGTTGCCATAGTGGGAGTGGGTGAGCTTGTCAAAGTAGAGGAATCTCTTGCTGGACCCTGGGAGGAGCTTGCACAACACCAAGGCTCAGGTTGTAATGGTTCCTTTGATTATTTAATACGAATAAGTCCATTCTTCTCAATGATTTGTTAATGATTATTTCATTGTATTCCTTGGTCAATATGATAGATATGCTTTATTTTATGATGAATATTCAGATGCTATGTAATCGTTTGCTTTGTTAGTGTATGCAGGTCTGAAAGTGAAGGAGGAGCTCATCTGAATCAGCAAGGCTGGACTGCTACAACAAGCGTGGGACCTAAGGTAAGATCGAAAACATTTGAATTCTCGTAGAATGATGTTTATCTAGAGAAGGATAGCTCTTGTTTGGTTTGTTTGTCATTAGAGAGTCTTAGACTCCTAGGAAGGTTGGATTTGTCTGCAAATATAACTCATTCCGTGTGACAAATTGGCGACTCCGCTGGGGAATCCATTGTTGGGTTTGATTTTTCCTTTAATCATTGCTTTGACCTGAAGAGAGTCTTAGAGTCTTTCTAGTTTTTGACTGATTGACTGTGAATTTGGGTGGAATAGCTTAGGGTTGAGTTAGTTTTTATTTTTCTTGATTTTGAGAGTGGTTCCATTGGCCGAGGCCCTCGTGCTTTCTAGAACCTGTCTAGTGGTTGCATGGTTCCGTCATCCAGAACCTGCGTGTCGACGAGGAGAAGCGTGGACCAGGCTGCATACATGTTGCTGGCCACCTACGTGTTACCATTGCATCAGAGGCTGCACTGCGAACATTATCCATCGAAGAGAGATCATCTTAGAAGGGCGGGTATTTTTTTTTCAAAATTTGTGAATAAATTCAAGGTTTGTTGAAAGATTTCTTTGAATTGAAGAACAAAGATTTTTTCAGATTTCTTTGAATTGAAGAACAAAGTTTTTTCCAGGAAACTGAAAATAAACAAAAGGGATTTTTTTTCAAAAAAAAAGTTGTAGGTTTTCTAAGTCAATTTGGAAAATTTGGGAAAGTAAGATTTTGAATTTGAAAATTGAAGTAAGAAAAATTAAAAAAAAAACTTGGAAAATACTTTGTTGGAAGAAGATAATCCAAGATTTTTTTTTTTTTTTGAAACCCTAGTTGAAAGACCGAAACCCTAGGAGGAAAGAAATGGCCAAGATGTCGAATGCAAAGTTCGAGGTGGAGAAATTCATCGAAAAGAGCAACTTTTCTCTATGGAAACTAAAAGTTAGGGATTTGCTGGCGCAACAAGGGTTGCACAAAGCTTTGGACGGGGAAAATAAGAAACTTGCAAGCATGTCTGATTCAAACTGGGAGGACTTGGATGCCCGAGCTCTCAGTACCATCAGGTTATGCCTAGCAGATGAAGTTCTCTTCAACATTATTGAAGAAAGTACAGCTTCAGGCTTATGGGAAAAACTGGAAAAACTATATATGACAAAGTCGTTAACAAATAGAATTTATTTGAAAAAGACAACTGTACAGTCTTCGAATACCTTGTGTTCTTTGCCCGAGTCATGGGACCACTTCGTAACTTCAATCAGTTTGAGCACCGCTGATTCTTTGAAATTTGAATCAGTTGTGGGATCTCTCTTGTTTGAAGAAGTACGAAGGAAATCCAGTACTAAAACAGGTGCATCATAAGCCATGATAGCTAGAGGATGGTCAAAGGAAAAAGGAGAAAAAACAAGGGGTCTTTCAGATCTAAATCAAAGGGAAAGATATGTAAGGCAAAATGTTGGCACTGCAATAAAATTGGACACCTGAAGAAAGACTGTTGGAAACGACAAGAGTCTGATAACCCGAAGAAGGAAGCAAATCAGGTTGATTCAAGTATGATAGACGAAGTTTTATCTGCTGAATAATTATGTATGATAGATGAAACTTCACCTGTATGTAATGTCTCTTAGGGTTCAGAATGCTAGTTGTTAGACTCTAGTGCTTCTCATCACATGTGTCCACACAGAAATTGGTTTACTTCATATGAAAATGTAAATGGTAGTTCTTTGTTTACGGGTAATAATGTAACATGTCAGACTGTTGGGATGGGAAATATCAGCATTAAAATGTATGATAACACAGTTAGAACATTAACTAGGGTTAGACATGTACCTAATTTGAAGAAAAATTTGATTCCTTTGGGAGTGTTGGATTCGGATCGTTATAAGTTTACAGGTCAGAATGGAGTGCTGAAAGTCTTTAAAGGCGCCCTCATTGTTATGAAAGCAGCAAAGATCGAAAATCTTTACAGACTCAAAGGAAGTACTCAGGTCAGTGAGGTAGCGACTGTGTCAGAAAAAGAAGGAGGTACTCGCCTATGGCATCAGCAATTGGGTCACATGAGTGAGAAAGGTCTTCAGGTACTAATGAAATGTAAATCACTTCCTGATTTGAAATCCTTGATGTTGGATTTCTGTAAACATTGTGTGTATGGAAAACAGTATAAACAGAGATTAAAAACTGGGAATCATAATAGTAAATATATTTTAGACTATATTCAGTCTGATCTGTGGGGACCATCTCCTGTTGTATCATATGGAGGTGCTCTATATTTTTTAACGTTTATTGATGATTTCCCCCGTAAAGTTTGGGTTTTTATGCTTAAAAAATAAGTTGATGTATTCAATGTCTTTAAACAATTTAAAGCAATGGTAGAGAAAAGAACAAGAAAATCAATTAAATGTTTAAGAACTGACAATGGTGGTGATTTTACTTCAATAGAATTTGAACAATACTGTAAGGATGAAGGAATTGTTAGACACAAAACTGTTGTTTATACTCTTCAGCAAAATGGTGTTGCTGAACGTATGAATCAGACTCTTATGGAAAGAGCCAGAAGCATGATCAGCAATGCTAACTTGCAAAAGGAGTTGTGGGCAGAAGCAGTATCCACTGCTTGTTATTTAGTTAACAGATCACCTTCAGTAGCAATTAATTGTAAAATTCCTGAAGAAGTTTAGTCCGGTCAGTCTTGTGATTATTCACAATTAAGGATATTTCGCTGTGATGCTTATTCTCTTATTCCTAAAAATCAGCGTTCAAAATTAGATCCAAAATCAAAATGTTATGTCTTTGTTGGGTATGACTATGCAGTGACAGGATACAAGTTGCGGGATCCTACATCGCAGGAGATAGTCACTAGTAGAGATGTAACATTTGATGAATCTTCTCTTTTAAAATCAAATGTTGAAAGAATTGAACAGGTACATGTATCGCCAAATCAACAAGTTCAGTTGGAGGCTAGATTTTTTGGTGATGGTCAAAAGGAAGAAGAGGCTTCTGGAGAAAAAGGTGTTGAAGATACAAAGGAAGTTGTTGAAGTTTCTGAACCAGTTCAACAACAGTCACTCTAAGAAGGTCTACAAGGGAAAGAAAAACTCCCAAAAGGTATGAAGATTCTGCTTTAACTTTTGCTTTGATTATTGAAGATGGGGAACCTTCTTGTTATCAGGAAGCAATAGATGATACAGATAGCGAAAAATGGAAAACAACTATGGAAGAATAAATGGATTCCTGGGATCTTGTAGAACTTCCTGAAGGGAGAAATGTTGTTGGATGCAAATGGGTCTTCAAACTGAAACGGAAAGTTGATGGACGTATCGAAAGGTATAAGGCGAGACTGGTAGCAAAAGGGTATTCTCAGGTTGAAGGTATCGACTTTCATGAGATTTTTTCACCAGTTGTAAAACTTGTTTCTATTCGTACTGTGTTGGCACTAACTGCATTACTTAACCTTGAGTTAGAACAATTAGATGTTAAAACAACTTTTCTACATGGTGATTTGAATGAAGAGTTATATATGGAACAACCAGAAGGTTTTGTACAAGGTCGAAGCAGAAGATTAGTTTGCAAGCTCAGGAAATCATTGTATGGTCTGAGGCAGTCTCCCAGACAATGGTACAAGAAGTTTGACTCCTTCATGGTGAGCCAGAACTTTATTAGAAGTGAGTATGATCATTGTGTATACTTCAAAAGTTTCAATGGCATATTCGTTATCTTAGCTTTATATGTTGACGATATGCTTATTGCAAGCAAAAGCATGGAAGAGATCAACAGGTTAAAGGCTCAACTCTATAGAACGTTTGATATGAAGGATCTTGGAGCAGCAAAACATATGTTGGGCATGGAGATACACAGAGACAGGAAAAATGTTAAGCTTTAGTTATCACAGCAGAAGTATGTGGAGAAAGTACTTGAAAAGTTCTGTATGAACAATGTGAAACCTGTTAATGTTCCATTAACTTCCCATTTTAAGCTTACTTCGTTTTGAGTACTAGAATTGATGAAGAAAAACAGTATATGTCTCATGTACCATATGCAAATGTTGTAGGCAACTTAATGTATCCGATGGTATCTACAAGACCTGACATTTCACATGCAGTTGGAGTTGTCAGCAGGTTCATGGCAAATCCAGGTGAAGAACATTGGCGAGCAGTGAAATGGGTGCTTCGATATCTAAGAGGCACAAGTGACCATTGCATCATCTTTAATGGTAGTGAAGAATCAATCTGCGGATATGTAGACGCTGATTATGCAAGTGATTTGGACAAAAGAAGATCTACTACATGTTATGTCTTTACTTTTGCAGGTGGAGCAATTAGTTGGATGTCAAAGCTTCAAGAAATAGTTGTGTTGTCCACTATCGAAGCAGAATATATAGTTGCTTTAGATGCCAGTAAAGAAGCAATCTGGTTAAAGGGTCTACTTGATGAGATTGGAAGGACGCAGGAGAAAGTGAATGTACTTTGTGACAGTCAAAGTGCTATTCACTTGGCTACAAATCCTGTTTATCACAGCAGAACCAAGCACATTGATGTAAGGTATCATTTTCTGAGACATGTGATTGATGGCAAAAAAGTAGCTTTTCAAAAGGTCCATACACGAGAGAATTGTGCAGACATATTCACAAAGCCATTTACAGTAGAGAAGCTGTGATGGTGTTTAGCTTCTCTTGGCTTGCAAAAAAGATGATGAATGGGCATGGGCAAAGGATTAGGAAAATTGTTGTCAAGGTGGAGTTTGTTGGTAATTTGACAACAAATTAATGTAAATGTAAATTTGGATAAATTGTTTTAGTTATTGACAAGTCAGTTTCATACCGAATCAGCAGTGATGTAACTAAGGAGGCTCATATAAAACTGATGAATGCCCGAACTATTGTAATAGAGAATCATTTCATTGATTGAATAGAAAATCCAATCCCTTGCCCCGTGGATGTTTCCTGGACACTCTGTCAAGGTTTTACCACGTAAATCCTGAGTTATTACTTGTATGGTTGTTGTCGGTTTCATTTCTTTCTTGTTTTGTAACCTCCATTGACTACACAAGACATTCATACCTACCCATCCTGAACTTCGTTCTTTGTATGGAATTTCCATGTCGCACCAAATTTACAAGTTCTCGTTTGGATTATATAAAATTACAATATGATAGGATACAACAAAAACATAAAGAAATCCAGAAATTATCTTTCTTTATTGGAATTCTCACATTTCAATAAGAATCCTATGATGTAAAATAATAAAATTGGATTTCATTTTGAATGAAGAAAACAGATCAATAGATGATCAATACCTGTCATTCCTGTTGACTAATTCTTGAAGGACTCTTATCTTTAATTCTTGTAGATGTTGCTCCCTGGCATTTCACATTAAGCAAACCAAACATTTCAATTTTTATCCCAAATAATATTATAAATATATACTGAGCTATACTATTTTTGAGATCCCAAAGCTATTGGAATCAAAGTTCCCCAAGCCACACCCATTGAAGACTAGAAACGAAAGAACACGAGATTGCAAATCATATGTCTAGTGCAATGTACAGTAGACAAACCTGACGGTGTTCACTTCCAGCAAAGACTATATTATATTCACCGACTAGTGGCAGAAGCAAATTTCTGTATATTCTAATCATATTTCCTGTAAGAAGCAATGGTTAGACTAGTATTGCACATTGGCCATGCAGAGGAAGTTAAACTAATTGATTTTAACAGCCTGTGACCTGTGAATCCAAATTTCTGTATATTCTAATCATATGTCCTGTAAGAAGCAAAGCTTGGAGCTAGTATTGCACATTAGCCATGCAGAGGAAGTTAAACTAGTTGAACTTAACAGCCTGTGAGAAGTGAATCTACAGTAAGGTTTTAATCATTGTGTACTGCCATTCGAGTTTCATATATGCATGCAACTAATTAGGACAGTTAAATCATGACATAGCCAGAAAGTAAAGTCTGCATAGAGTAAGATTGATCAGGCTTTTTTGGATAATGTCCGATCTCTGCCATCATACTGTGAATAATGTCCTATCTCTGCCTCCATACTCTCATGCTGTTCTTGTAGACTGTTTTTCCACGTAGCCTCTAAAGTACATAGTCTTCATACAGTCAAACTACCTTCAATGCAATAATACCAAACCTAGTGAAGCAAATCCCCATGTTGCCAGGTCACATTTATTACAGTGAATCTTAATAAATTACATGACCTCAGGGAAAGTGATAATTAATGTCAAACTCTCAAACAAAATTAATTACTGAATGCGTTTGACAGCCAATTGATCAACCATCTATTTTAGTTTTTACCTAAAACTAACCATGAACAATTCAGCAATAGTAACTCACCAACTGGTAAAGCAAGCCATGAGTAGACCAAATCCAGATCATCAATTTTCACACATAAAACTGACTTGATAGTATTTTATATGGCTGCCGGCAAGTCTTATACTAATAGGTGCTATTACAGTAAGTCCATCGGTTTTGCCTACATTAAAAGTTGCGACTATTGGAAGCCATTTGCTAAATACTAACTCCTATAAAAAGCTTCCTCAGGACCACTTCAGACAGACAATTCAGACAATATAAACTGAAGAAAAGTCTAACGCTTTGTATAATATTTTTGAAATCCTTTATCAATCTATTAACCACCTTTAAAACAATGTCATGACTAAGAAAATATCAGATCAATTTGTAACTCACCACTCCTATGATTTGTAACGTCCTCTCCTAATATTAAACACCTGATGCACTCTTATTGAAATTCCACGTGTACCACTTGATCAACTCAGCCACCATACCTGTTTCAGATAGTGCATTATTACCAAAGTCATCCCTGTACTTCATCAACTGCAATTTACTCCCTTTTACTAAATCTTGCGAGGTGCATTTCAGCAGTATCGTTACAGAACCTTTTTATTTACAACTTAATGTCACAACACAAGTATCAAACTTTTTTCAAGATCTCATCCAATATTCTATTGGCGTTTTGGGGTGTGCCTTCCTTGCATAGTGCATCCATGATGGTGGCATATGTAATCATATCAGGCCCATGACTTCTGTCTTTCATCTGTTCGAATAATTTTATTGCCTCCATCAGGTTACCCACTCTGCAGAGTCCATTCATCAATGTGGTGTATGTGATAATATCAAGGCTCTGACACTGGCCTTGCATCTCATAGAAGATCTGGTGAGCTTCGTCTATCCTATTATGCTTGCAAAGCCTGTGTATTAATGTATTATAACTAACTAGATCAGGCCTGCAACCTTTCTCTGGCATCTCTCGAAGAAGCTCCTCTGCCTTCTCCGGCTTATCCGCTCTGCAAAATCCATTTATAAGTGTACTGCATGTTATTTGATCAGGTGGAATGCCTATTTTCACCATAACATCTAATAACCCGAGAGCTTCCTGAAGCTTGCCTTCTTTGCCAAGACCATCAATAATAGTGTTGTATGTGATAACATCTGGATTGCACCCTTTGTTTAGCATCTCATGAAGCACTCTGGTGGCCTCCTGCCATTGTCTTTCCTTACATAAACCATTGATAAGTGCATTGTATGTGACAAGGTTAGGGCAAATGTTTCTGCTAGACATTTCATAAAAAAGCTTCTTTGCCTCATCCAACTTGCCTTTATTACATAAACCATGAATAAGAGAGGTGTATGTGACAATATTGGGGCATATGTTCCTCCCTGACATTTCAGAGAAGAGCTTCCTTGCCTTATCCAATTTGCCTTCCTTACATAAACCATGAAGAAGTGCATTGTATGTGACCACATTAAGTGATATGTTTTTCTCAGACATATGAGAGAAGAGTTTCGTTGCCTTGTCCAACTTGCCTTCCTTACATAAACCATCAATAAGCGCACTGTATGTGACCACATCAGGGGATATGTTTTTGTCAGGCATTTCAGAGAAGAGCTTCCTTGCCTTATCCAACTTGCCTTCCTTACATTGGGATTACAACCCTCTTTTATCATTAGATACAATAGTTTCTTGACTTCTTGGAGCTTACTTTCTTTGCATAGCCGATCCATGAACGAGTTAAATGTGGATGTGTCAGGCTCATGGCCATTTTGCAGCATAACAGCTAACAATCCGAATGCCTCGTGGAATTTCCCAGCCTTGCAGAGCCCATCTATTAGGGTATTATATGTAACATGACTAGGCTGTTGTTGTTTGCTCCTCATTTGTTTGAAAACCTTGACAGCGTCCTCGTCTCTGAATTTCCTGCAAAACCCTTTGATGAGGGTATTGAAGGTTACGACATTTGGAACATACAAATGTGTTTCCATTCCTTCAAACACTTTCAATGCATAATCCATTTTACCTGTTTCACAATGACAAATGATGATAATGTTCAAAGTTATGAGATCTGGAATAATGTCGCCATCAATCATAAGTTTGTAAACAGAAAACACTGACTCATGTTGATTCAGTCGAAGTAGGCTACTTAACAAGACATTGCAGGTGCTTAGAGAGGGGATGGATGTAGATTTAGGTGAAAGCAGGTGCTTGAAGGTGTCCAGTGCCTCTCGAAGTCTGTTACTCCGACAGAGTGTCTTAATGCGCGTGTCTGCAGAGGCGCTCAAAGTGCGGAAGGAAAGTCGATGAATGGAGATGTTGTTGTTGCAGAGGGGGAGCATTGCGTTCCTCGTGGTAGTGGCCCCCATGTTGAGCGAGCAGAAAACCTGAGAGAATAGAAATGTGTTTGTGTGACAGCAGCTACTTCCGTGAGTTGAGAGTGCAATGCGAGAGTAAATTGAGAAATGAAATGAAATAATGTGAGTTGAGAGCAGGGGACATCCCTATGGAAAGAAAATTGAAATTTTCTGTATCGAGTAAATATGTTCCCATTTGAAAAAGTAAAAAGTTAGTAAAAACAAAAATTATATTGGAAAAAAGAAATTGTAAATTAAAATTAAATCGACTGTGGAGAAATTGGAAAGGAGTCAGCCGCTGCACGATGAGCGGGAAATAGGCAC
Organism: Pinus taeda; assembly: GCA_000404065.3. Lineage (NCBI taxonomy): Eukaryota > Viridiplantae > Streptophyta > Pinopsida > Pinales > Pinaceae > Pinus > Pinus taeda. The sequence continues at coordinate 10,802 of APFE030355928.1, forward strand.
CGTTTTGCACCGAGTTGTCTATAATGTGACTTTTTGGAGATTCCGGTGACGGAATCCGGCGGAAGAAATGAGGTTAAATCTTGATTTTTAGTAGTTAAAATGGTTTTTTAACTGCATATTTGGATTCAGCGCCCTGAAAAACCCCTAGGAACCATTGATTGTGCAGAAACTAGCTATCAAATTTGGTATTCCACTGAATTGCTGCCGGATTTTGACCATAAAAATCAGCCAGAAAAGCTTTCAAAAAGTCGCGTTATAGACTACTGCGTTTTGCACAGTTTAGTTTTATAAGTCAATAGTTTAGTTTTATATGTGCATTAATACAGGGCATTGATGACAAAAAGTAGATCAATGCATAAGATAGAGGAAGATAGCATTATGCACAAACTCATTTTTCCAAAAACATTGCCCAAAATATTATTAATCCAATATTGATAATAATAATAGGCTGTTGCATGAAAGATTTCACCAAAACAAAATCCAAAACTTGAAAATATTAAATCCTAATTACAATTAATGGTAGCCAATTCGGAGAAAAATTTCTTATTTGTAAGCATCCAAATAAAGAAAATAGTGTACATTTAAAATGGATAGTTCATGTTTACATGTCAAATATCTCCTCTCAAGCTTGCACTGGAGAGAAGAGAACCTAGCAAGTTGTCTTTAAAATAAAAATTGGTTATATTGCTCACAATCCAATTCAATGCTTCACACCAACCATTGTCAAAAATATTGAACTTGCTTCACATAATGGAAGACATGTCATTCGAAGCCATAACCAACGAGTCATCAACTTCCCAAATCTAGGTCAGTTGGTCAACAACATGAAACAATGAAGATTACCTCGACCCAATAGCAAATATGAAGATTTAATGCTTCCAATTAGTTTGCCTATGTTGCCAACTAGGTTGCATTGACTCAAGGCTTAAGCATAAAACACGATGAACGAGCTAATGAATTACATCTAATATTGTGGATATGGAAAGACCCGCAGGGCCTTAATAATTTCTAGGTGCATTTCATAATAAAAAAAATAAATGTAGTAGCACATAAATTGCATAAATCCATAGCTCAAAGGAAGGATGATCGCAAGTAAATAGAAGAGTGAACTTACAAGGCCTAAGCACAGAATGGAATCGGATGAAGGGCCAATGGTGTCAACGTACAATAAGATCATGGGCCTTCAGAGCAACTAGAGCACCAACAAGAAATGAAATTTTTAAATTAAGACAAACATAACTTTCACAGGATAACTTTGACGCGGACGGGATGACAAACATAACTTTCTTATACTCTGTATCAGCGCTTTTTTGAACATGCTACAGGCATACGACACTTTTCGCTGTCTATGCTTCTTCATATGGTGCTATATGTATTCTGATATGTCTATCTCTGCCTGCTCTCTCAGAGCTTTTTGCGCCTCTCTGTTTGTCATTCTCCAGAGGTGTCATTGACATTTATTTTTGTATCCAATTGTGGCTTTTATATTGGCTTAATATAAACTATCTAGCTTTTTCTTCTGAAAAAACTTTCACAGGATAATGGTTTCTCAATGTGATGTACAAACACTAAATACTGAAAGGACAATACTGAACAGGAAACAAAAATTGGCAAGTACCAAAAAATACTAACTATATCTAGCAGAAACAGAAGGCAGAAAGGGGCAATGCTGAACAGCGAATAGAAGCTGGCATTACAAGGTAATCATTGCTTGAGGTAAAATGAATAGTTATCAAGGGTCGAGGGGTTTAAGAAGCCCACCTGAGAGGCACAAACAGAAAATGTTTGCCCAAATCAACATGGAAAGAGCATCTCAATTTCACCACAGGAAATAAAGGCTAATGGGATTTCTAGTTACTAGTTAACAATGAGATTCATCCAATATTATCTAAGCAAGTTGGGGAATTTGACTATTATGAAGAGCCTCATAATGTCCGTCAAAAGGGGAAATATGTTCCATTAAAGGGCTGGTCAACCAGCATGTATGTTCTACATCACGACACTGTTGGGAAATTTGTCATGACATGTACACACCATCATTTTAAGGAGAGGATCATTCTCACAAGAAATTTGTGTCATCGATCCTCTTGGTCTACCCTTATGACCTGCAATTTATTTTTTCTTAATAGAATTGGAAGTATATCATTCACCTGATCTTGCTTTGATGTTGACAATGCTTGGTGTGCTTTAAATGTTACCTCGTTGCATGGCATCCTTTGTCTGTATGCATTTTCTATGGTTGAAGTGTAACAGTTTTACTTTTTATTTCTTCTCTTCTACTTAAATATTCATTCCTCCATGATAAGAGCCTGAGTGACACATTAAAAAGTACTTTTGTATGCACTGTTGAAACGTGTTTGAGATATAAAATGCAGAGTGCATTTTTGTCTATAGCTTGGAAGTGGCTCTAATTTATAATGCATAAGGTCACTGCCTTTTGATGTTTAACCTCCTTGTAACATTCATAGTCAGACTAAAGTTCAAACCACAAAAATATATTATAAGATTTCACCATAATTGGGCACTTCTCAATGATGCATATTTACTTTGATAAGCAACTTTAACTTACTATTAGAAGGGAGAAATGCTTTCTAGTGGCACTTCAGCGCAAAATAGGTTAATTTCATGTCTTAGGAAGAATGATTCGAGCTGTATGATGACCTGAACCCCTCAAATGAAGATACCTCTTTGAGACATAATTCAAAGGTATAACTAGAACTTTTAATTATTATCTTGCTACATACGTTTATATCATCAACCTAGCTTGATGTTGGACTGAACAATTAAATGCTTTTGCTCAGTTTTGGAATATATCCACCATAATCGCATTATTATTTGTCAGGCCAGGAGTAACTCCAGTTTGGCATAAAACTTATTCATATTTTATTCCATAGGTAACCCATTATTATATACAATAGGGAGTGATTGTTCAGTTCATCTCCCGATGACTGTTCACCTTCCCAATTTATTTTATTTACATAAAATTCCCAATCATGAAGATTAGGTGTCAACATTCCCCCC